>JAOYMZ010000588.1:0-10049 GCA_025802335.1 Pinguicula primuliflora | reverse complement strand
ACTATTCTTGCACAATAAACCCAGCCGTTTCATTCAGTCGGGTACGTCGTTTACTGCCTTCAATTGTATATATAGATTGGGTTGGGTACATTTCGAACAATTACCCACCAGCACGGTCAGGTCAAGTCCAGCCCACATTATTGCAACAGAATCAATGCGGTGGTTACAATACAAGTAATGAAACAGTGTGGATAAAAAATAAAATAAAGCATTGAATGTAGGGAATCTGGGGAAGCCAACAAAATTACAAATTTAAATTTGGATTTACATCATCATTAGTTAATTAACAATAATAATAAAATAATAACCTGCATTCCTCCTCGGACCCTAGTGAACCCGGAGTAGGCAGGCACGCCGCGCCGCACGTGTGTCGAGCCCTGACCAAAAGTCACGGCACGCGGGCCGTGTGGCCCAAAATGTCCGAAAGAGGGAAGAGCAAATAAGATTCCAAATGAAGGCCCCAAATATGAATAATTATATCATTATTAAGGTGATTTTAAAATACAAACGGGATAAATAGAAGAAGATACTTTGTCAGTAATTAATCAAGACCAAAAATTGGGTCCTCATACAAAAGGCCAATGCTACTAATGTATGCTTTTCTTATACTCACGGGCCCGTTGACACGTGAGGTAGAATCTCAATTCCATGTGTAGGAATGCATGCTCTTATCATTTTCCATAGTTATATGCACATATGAGTTTTTGGGTTTATGATGTTTAGGATGATAAGATAGGATTATAATCCTTAACATAAGTTTTGATTCGATAAAGACGAGAACAGCAAATGGCTTAAGGTGATAATACATCAATGGAAAACAAATTCGGATCTAGTGGATTAGAATCATTAAAGTCATTTTTATGTAAAGTTTTTTTGGGTAGGTAAAAGATTTTCATTCCACTAGAAATAAATATGTACAACTACAAGATACAATGTGTATTATAACACTAAGCCAACAAGAGCATATCAGGAGATCATAAATATGTTCATTGTCTGAATTGGGTCTCGCATCCATTCTGATATACTCGTAGTCGAAGAAGTGCGTCCATGCGCCACAAGCCAGGACCACACATCCACTTTTACGCTTTCTATAATATTAAGTGATCCTTCGTCGTCGAAGCGAATGCAGTTCCTGTCTCTCCAGATATGCCAAACTACTGCCATCCATATCAGTATCCACACATCTTGGCTATTATTCCCTTTTACCTTTTTCATATACTCAGACAGGTGCTCAATAGGATGAGTAAGCTCGATAGATGAAATTCCTGTCCAAGAGTATATAGCGTTCCAAGTTTCAGCAGCATGTGCACATGTAAAGAATAGGTGAGAAACGTTTCCATCATCCAAGGCACACTGGATGCATCTCAGATGGGACGATTGCACTAATACACCTTGTTCCTGGATGTTCACCATAGTAGGAATGCGGTCGTGTAACATTTTCCATACAAAACATTGAGTCCGGTGGGGTGCTAGTTTGCACCAGGCTTTGGCCAATACAGACTGTTCCTGATCAACCTCATCACGTAAGTCAGTCACTTGTAACTGATACGCGCAGATGCCACTGTGAACTTTCCAGTTTTTCCCCCCTCCAGATCCATTGATCAAACTCTTGGCTATTTGTGAAGTGCTCGTTCACCATGCTCATCATTCTGTTTAGGCGTACCTCTTCCCAAGATCTTAATTGTCTCCTGAATGTTATCTGCCACATACTTTGGTTAGCAGACTCTGGCTTTACAGCTTGAACCACTGCATCCTTACAGGTTGAGAGTTTTTATAGATTTGAGAATTGCACTGCTAAGCATCCGCATCCTGTCCAGTTCGTTCTCCAAAATAAAGCACAGTTGCCCCGCCCAATATTGAGGTAAAGATTTTGATGAAACCATGAAGTCGCAACAAAAACATTCCAGATATCACTCCATAGCTTAGAGGCGCAGTCTGGTAATGTTATTAAGCTGTAATTCAAATTTTCATCTCATTGTTTCAGATATTTTGAGCAGCTGACTTCAGTCCAGAGACTACCAGCTCCAGTCTTTAATCTCTATAACCACTTAGAGAGCAGAGCTACGTTCATAGCCTTGATATCTCTTATTCCCAAGCCACCTTCTCCAAATTCCATACAGAGGGTCTTCCATTTAACCCAGTGGATCGGTCTTCTTGTTGAGCTAGAGTTTCCCATAGAAAGTTACTTAACATACTAACAATACTTTTGAGAACAGTTTTTGGAATTCTGAATAAGGACATATAGTAGACAAGCAGACCCTGGAGAGAAGATTTGATTAGTGTCAAACGGCCTGCAAAGTTCAAGAAACGGGAATCTCATTTTTCCATTCTCGTAGCCATTTCATTGATCACACTGTTCCACATTTGAACCTTTGCTGGGCAATGACCTATTGGCAATCCCAGATGTATAAAGGGGAGTTCCCCAGTAGAACAATGCAGGGTTCTAGCATACAACTACAGTAGATCTTTGCTCACGTTAAGTCCATATAGATGGCTCTTAAAGAAGTTAACCGAGAGTTCAGATATTAGCTCAAACATCTGCTAGACTCCTTTAATAGTAAACACGTTCTGCTCTGAATATTCAGCACACAAGAGTGTGTCATTCGCATACTGTAAATGTGTTATCTCAACCTCTCCAGATGTTGCACCTTTCAAGAGCCCTGTCCTTCTAGCCTGATTGAACAACATTCCTAAACCCTCCACTGCCAACAAGAATAGTAGTGGCGAGAGAGGATCTCCCTGGCGTAGGCCTCTTTGTAGTTTAAATTCACCAGAGCAGCTACCATTCACTAACACAGCTGCGTGGGCAGATGTAGTACACTCACGTATCCATTTTATTCACAATTCAGAAAAGCCAAACTTTCTCATCATATTGAGTAGATAACTCCAATTCACTGAATCGATTGCCTTAGTAGAGTTCACTTTGAAGAGTAGGAGAGGCTTCTTGGATCTTTTATATGAATGAAGTATTTCATTAGCAATTAAGACACTATCCAGAATCTGGCGACCTTTTAAGAAGCCAATTTGCTCCCTTCAAATTATTCTTGACATAACAGTGCTCATTCTACCGGCTAGTAGTTTAGAAAGCACTTTGTAGCTACTGCCCACAAGAGATATCGGCCGAAATTGATCCAAGGAGAGTTTGTAGCCACTCTACATAAAGTTATTTTTATGTAGAGTTTTTAAAATTATACTTTTACTTATAAGAATATTATTTAAAAAAGAGTGTTTTGCACAGTTAATTGTTATTATTTTTAGAACCTAAGCTTTTAAAACATAATTAGCATCTCTCTCTATATGTTTTTAAAATTAAAATGTAATTTTGTAATCATATAAGCGCTATGAGTAAGTTAAAAATAAAATTATCCTCATTTTTATACTAAAATGTTAATTTAGTAGAATATAATAAAATTTGAATTTTATATAATTATTTTTTAAGTAATTGTGTAGTAGAAAAAATGAGTAGAAAAAGAAGCATACGGAGCCAATGCATGCGTTAGGTAAAAATTTGATTTTGATACTAAACAAATTATTATGGTGAATTGCTGGGCTTAATAATCAAGGGAAACAGCTTAACAAAAAAATAATAATCAAGAGAAACATTCTAGTCTATAATCATACTAGTAAATTGCCTTGACTAAAGCTACTGGTGTGTAAAATTACTGTGTGTGACGTAATTATCGATGAAATGGTGTTGGAACTATATCAAGTCACATCTCTAATCGAACCAAACGACACGCTGATAATTATGATAGTGTCCATTCCGATGAACTGAGAATGATTTACGGGATAAATTCGATTTTTGAAATATTAGGAAGAAGAAACTAAAAGTAATAAAATAATAATAAAAAAAAATCACTTCATCTTCCATAAACTAAGCACGTGTAACAAATGCATCTTCCGAAAACGGATGTGGCTACCTTTTTGTGATGTCGTTTTGTTTACAAAAGGAGGGCACAAACTTGAGTTGGGCACTGTGGAATTATAATATAGATGTCCGAGGTGTTTTTTCATATGCCGAACCTATGGTGCCGAATAAATGCTTTTGGTACCGAAATCTATTTTCAGCCGTCGGATATGTTATCCGACGGCTGAGATCAGTTCACTTAAGTGAATCAAATCCGGGTCGCGGGTTATAACTTGCATTTAAGGAACTGATCTCAACCGTTGGATAACATATTAAACTTAAGTGGTACTAAACAAATTATTATTGTGAATTATAATCTTAAACGTTGAATTTAATTCAACGATCACCATCATTTCAGTCACTTAAAATTTGGATCGTCCGATCAACATCCGACGATCCAGATTATAACTCTAGACCATTTTGATTATTAACATTTTGGAATATAATATTTCTATAAAAAAAATCAATCACAATCTTAATATATTTTTTGGCTCAACAAAAGGAAGAATACTAGCTCATTTTGTAAAACAGAATTGGAGTGCAATACATTTTATACAAAATTAGAGTGCAATATATTTTAAACAAAAGTTATCCGCCTTGGCCCCATTCCATGGTGTTTAAATCTGAAAAAAGATATAATATAATACAATTCAAATACATTTTTGTCAGGTGTTATCATATCATTGGATGTATCATCGTATCCGACTAAGTGTTAAAAATAACATCTAAACTGTCATCCAATATCCTCCTGCCACGTGACAAAAGTGTATTTGAAGTATGATATTAAAAGTGTACTATATCACTACTCTATAAATCTTGGCTCGGCCTCTTGATCTTGAACTTTGAAGCATCAAAATTCAATTAAGTTGAAACTATTTTATTTTGCTTAAAATGACTAGACTATTTGAATAATTAAGGTTCAATGAATGAAAACATTTTATTTTCCAAATTTCACATTCATATCTCAACTCAAATACCATCTTAAGATGACTCCTATAAAAAAATTCAATCTTGAAATGGATAAAAATCCATTTTTCTTTTTCTTTTTCTTATCCATCTTTGTTTTTAGACCGTTAAAAGTATGTTGTGGTAACCAAAAAAAAATTGTTGTGGTAACCATTCAATGTCATTTACCTTATTTTGTGAACCTTTTATTGACCTTTAGTAATCTTTCATTTTCATCAATTCCTTACCTAATTGCTATTGCTATACATTTAAATGTCATATAGATTGAAATTATTTAATGAATCTATATTGATTGAACGGAAAGTGAAGACTGAAGAGTGACTATAAATTTTTTTTTTTTGGGTATGAAGAGTGACTATAGTATAATCTCATTAATTTGAGAAATGATATAACGTACTAAAGTTTAACATTAAAATCACACTAAAAATATATTAACAACATGCTATTAGACGGTATAATTGTGCCAAGCCATAAGCATCAAATGTTAAGAACACATTTTGTGTGTATTGTTGTCAAATTTTAGTGTCATCATTTCGAGGATTGCTGTACCACACAAAAAAAATACAATAAAAATGCAATAAACTGGTAATGCTACGGCGTCTTCGTCGTCGAAAAAATCTAAAACCCTATTTAAACATTATAAACATAAGAAAAATCATATAAATCTAAGAGTTAAATCCTATAAACTTAAACTTTTATTTCTCGTGTAATTTGCTACACCGACGGAGACCCAACTGTGGGGTACGGTAAATAAATTATAAATAAAGCAGATTCACCAGGTCCTCCCCTACTGTCCCCCACCACCGTATTCATCCTTTTCTTCTCCAGTCGGCAAAGAGAGTAGCGTCAAAGTAGTGTTGTGTTGTGAAAATTGAAAAATAAAATAGCAAAAGGTAGGAAAACCCGCCTATGTTTCTTGCTCCACGGCTTGTGTTTTAGCTTTCTTTTTTACCGATTCAGAAAGGCAGCTAGAACCAAAAACCCTTCTCCGCTTTTGGTTCTCTCTCTTACTCACTTTCTTCTCCTTTTCTCATCACTTGGTCTCAATGTCTGTGCAGAAGAGAACCTTATCATGAACGTTCAAGGTATATTCATAGATATCTCTTGTTCTACCTTTATTTAAAGACATTTAAGTTTTGGGTACCCAAAGAAAAAGTTGATGCTCCAAGGAGGGAGAGGGAGAAAGAAGAGTTTTGCCAGTGAGGTGATTTTTTGGGGGGAGGTTCTTTTAGGTGCATTATTTATTTTTTGGATTCTTCTTATTTCATATGCTTTCGGTGTTTCTTTTTCTTTTGCGTGTTTGCATTGCATATAAAGATCTAGTCTTTGTTGTGTAGTGTGTTTTCCAGTTTCCTTGCTGTGGCTGCTCTGTTTTTTCATGCATTATTGGTGGTGACTGAAAAGACTACATTTTTTACGTGGTTAATGGGTCTGGGGTCGTGGAAAGGTTGATTTGAAGGGGTTGCACATTGTGTTTATTTAGCCTTTTTTCACAATATATCCTGATTTTTTTCTTCAGGCTCAGATCTGGTGCTGTGAATATATTTTCTGGGCTCACAAGTTTCTCTTGATAGGTTCTCTGTTAAATTCGGAAGGATCTAGATTTTAACTTTTCCTTTGGTTACTTTGTAAATCCGGGGTTCTAATTTTACCACACTTTGAAGACACTCTTTTGATTGTGGAAAATTATTGATCGTTTATTGAAGAAGTTCAGGAGTATTAACCACAACATTTGCTTTGATCTTTCAGACTTTTAATTTTCCGGTGTTCAAAAACTGAAGTTCCCAAGCATCATCGGTTTTGCTTGTGAGCTTTTTGCTCATTCAGCACCGAACCCCGGTTCGACCGAGCACATTTTCATGATCTATTGGTGGACCGTCTTGTTAAATAAATTTCTTTGATTATATGTTAGAATTATCTTGTCTAGATGCTTCGTGTTTATTTTTTCGTTTATCTGCATTGTATTTCTCTTATCTGCTTGTCATTTGCCTCCAAATGTGATCTTATGTTTCTGACTTTTCCTCAGGTTAGGGCTTCCTTTCTGATGTTTTAGCGTGAAGTTGTTGGACTACTTAATCTTCATCAGGTTTCTTTATTCTTAAGACAGTAAAGGTATGATGTTCTATGTGTAACAGCTTAATTTGAATTCATATGCGTGTGGTTCTTATATATGTTCCTGCTTATATGTTAAATGTGTTTTTCTTGTGGAAAATTCCTGAATGCATGGGCTGTTAATTCTCTTCATTTCTACGATTTGAGTTCTCTTGTTCTGTACTTCACTGGATTATTGCCTTTGGTTTGGCTCTTATCTGTCTAACTCACAGATCTTGAAGAGCTCCACGATGATGCAGAGGCCGCCTCATGAAGATTTTGCATTGAAGGAGACCAATCCCCACCTTGGTGGAGGGAAGATTACTGGAGATAAGCTCACGAGCACCTATGACCTCGTTGAGCAGATGCAGTATCTTTATGTCCGGGTTGTGAAAGCTAAAGATTTGCCAGGGAAGGATGTTACCGGCAGCGTTGATCCTTATGTCGAAGTCAGGCTCGGAAACTATAAGGGCACAACTCGCCATTTCGAGAAGAAGTCGAATCCTGAGTGGAATCAGGTGTTTGCCTTCTCGAAGGAGCGGATTCAGGCTTCCGTTCTTGAGGTGACGGTGAAGGATAAAGATTTTGTGAAGGACGACTTTGTTGGCCGGGTTCTTTTCGATTTGAATGAGATTCCAAAAAGGGTTCCACCGGACAGTCCATTGGCACCTCAGTGGTATCGTTTGGAGGATAAGAAGAATGAAAAGCCCAAAGCAGAGCTCATGCTGGCTGTTTGGTGGGGAACTCAAGCTGATGAGGCATTTCCAGAGGCATGGCATTCGGATGCTGCGGCCGTCCATGGTGCGGATGGCCTTGCAAATATAAGATCAAAGGTGTATCTCTCACCAAAGCTTTGGTATCTGAGAGTGAATGTGATAGAAGCTCAGGATCTGCTGCCTAGTGACAGGAGTCGGTTTCCTGAAGTTTATGTGAAGGCCATCCTGGGAAATCAGGCATTGAGGACAAGAGTCGCAGCAAACAAGACCATCAACCCGGGATGGAATGAGGATTTGATGTTTGTGGCTGCAGAACCATTCGAGGACCCGCTAATTTTGAGTGTGGAAGACCGGGTTGCACCCAACAAGGATGAAGTTCTTGGAGTATGTGCTGTACCTCTCCAGTACGTAGACAGGAGATTGGATCACAAACCTGTGAATTCAAGATGGTATAATCTTGAGAAACATGTTATAGTCGACGGCGAAAAGAAGAAAGAAGTGAAATTCTCCAGTAAGATTCATATGAGAATCTGTTTGGAAGGTGGTTACCATGTTCTCGATGAATCAACTCACTACAGCAGCGACCTTAGACCAACAGCAAAAGTATTATGGAAGCAAAGTATTGGGGTTCTTGAGTTGGGGATTCTGAACGCCTCCGGACTTTCTCCGATGAAAACGAAAGACGGGCGGGCAGCAACTGATGCGTACTGCGTTGCGAAATATGGACAGAAGTGGGTCAGGACACGCACAATCATAGACAGCTTTGCTCCCAAATGGAATGAGCAGTACACTTGGGAAGTTTTCGATCCGTGCACTGTTGTAAACATTGGTGTTTTTGATAACTGTCATCTGCACGGTGGTGGGGATAAATCTGGAGGAAGGGATTCAAGAATCGGGAAGGTCAGGATTCGTCTATCAACGTTGGAAACAGACCGTGTATACACACATTCTTATCCTCTTCTGGTCTTGCATCCGTCAGGAGTGAAGAAGATGGGAGAAATACACTTGGCCGTCCGATTCACCTGTTCATCATTGGTGAACATGATGCACATGTACTCTCAACCACTGTTACCAAAGATGCATTACATTCATCCCTTAACCATCAGCCAGCTTGACAGCTTGAGACATCAAGCCACTCAGATTGTCTCCTTGAGGCTGAGCCGTGCCGAACCGCCCCTTCGGAAGGAGGTGGTGGAGTACATGCTTGATGTAGGCTCTCACATGTGGAGCATGAGACGAAGCAAAGCCAACTTCTTCAGGATTATGGGAGTTTTGAGTGGATTAATTGCAATCGGGAAATGGTTTGATCAGATTTGCAACTGGAAGAATCCCATTACCACTGTTCTCATCCACATCCTGTTCTTGATACTCGTCGTGTATCCTGAACTAATCTTGCCCACTGTTTTCCTCTACCTGTTCCTGATCGGTGTCTGGTACTATAGGTGGAGGCCGAGACATCCACCCCACATGGATACTCGCCTTTCTTGTGCAGACAATGCGCATCCAGACGAGCTGGACGAGGAGTTTGATACCTTCCCAACTTCTCGACCTGCGGACATTGTCCGAATGAGGTATGATCGTCTCAGAAGCATCGCGGGACGCATCCAGACGGTCGTAGGCGACTTGGCAACTCAAGGCGAGAGGCTTCAATCTCTTCTGAGCTGGCGAGACCCGAGAGCCACAGCACTGTTCGTCATCTTCTGTTTGGTTGCAGCCATTGTTCTCTATGTAACACCTTTTCAAGTGGTCGCCCTCCTGACAGGATTCTATGTCTTGAGACATCCGAGGTTCAGGCGCAAGCTCCCATCAGTGCCGCTGAATTTCTTCCGTAGGCTGCCGGCGAGGACAGATTGTATGCTATAAAGCAGCTAGAAGCCATCCATCTTCAGGGAACATATATGCTGACTGCAAGCAGTGTTTGCTATATACTTAATCCTGTGGTGAAGTGTCTTGTGGTTATTATGTAAGCAGTTTGTTGGTATCGTAGGGACAACTCGGTCTTAAATCTCTTCTTTTTCTAGTTCTTACATTGAAGTTAATCTGTTGTGAACTTCCTTAACGACTCCTAATTAAAGGTTTTGAGTGACTATGTACCGCTGTTTTGAGAAGGCGGTCGGCTAAGCACTGGGCTCTCTCTCCGTTCTGTTTGAATATTGCTTCAGCACGAGGCGCCCCAGTTTAAGGCTGTGTTTAGCGCGGACTTATCAGTCACTTTATAAGTCAATTCTGCCTTATAAGTCAATTTGACAAAATAAGTCGGTTATGTGAACGTACATTTTATGACTTATAAGATGACTGATTTGAAAAGTCATTTTTTTCAGCCTGATTACAAAATAAGGTGACTTATAAGTCTTTCATTCCAATTTTGC
>JAOYMZ010000587.1:0-10050 GCA_025802335.1 Pinguicula primuliflora | reverse complement strand
TTGAGTGTGTTGTATCCAAGGCTCATGATGAAGGAATCAAATCTCTTGTACCAACATCTCGGTGCCTGTATGAGACCATACAGAGATTTGTTTAACCTGCAAACCAAGATCTCCTTTTCTTTTGCTTCAAATCCTTCTGCCTGGAGCATATAAATCTCTTCTTCACAACCTCTATGAAGAAAAGCAGTCTTCACATCTAGCTGCTCTAGATGTAGGTCACACGTAGCACACATCGCTAGGACTACTCGAACTGCCGTCAGTCGTACCACAGATGAAAATATCTCATTGAAATCAATGGCTTCTTTCTGAACATATTCTTTCACCATCAATCTAGCACGTTACCGCTCCACCTGATCATCGCTATTTCGCTTGATTTTGAAAATTCATTTGTTTCCAATAACTTTCCTTTCTTGTGGTAATTCCACAAGTTCTCATATTTTATTCTTATGAAGAGCTTCCATTTCTTCCTGCATTGATGCGATTCACTAAGCTGCATCTGAGTTACTCAGTGCTTCTTGGAGAGTTAATGCCTCCCCATCCTCTGTTAGAAGGCAGTACGTGACGTTGCTCATCATAACATAATCTTAGTGCCAAAGTGGTGTGTATCTTGCTTGTTCTGATCGACAAACTTCCTGTGGAACATCAGAATCCTCAGATTCTAATTCTTTCTGCTCTGGTGCAGCTTCAGAAGAAAATTCTTTTTCTACCTGCACATTTGTAGTATCTGAATCTCCTGCTTCAGTGTCATCATCTCCCTCGTTCCTTTGTATCTTATCTTCTACAAAGATAATATCCCTGCTGATGAACACCTTGACTCCATCACAATACCCCAAGAACAAGCATTTCCTAAATTTTGGATCCAATTTTTAATTTTGGCTTCCACAATTTTCTCTTGTCCAGGTGTTCCCATAAGGAAGGCTAGGTACGCTTCATGTCCTCGGTGAATCAGTTCTCGAGCTTGGATGGCTGACAATAGTTCCATAGCTCATTGGTTCCTAATTTTTTGTTCCCCCTGATAAGCAAAAGTGTACTCGCCCGGAACTTGGAATATCACTAACATACTCCGACAAATCAGTGGGGTGTAATTATTAGCCACCCAGCCCATTCCCAAGATAATATCAAAGTCTTGAATATCCAACACCGTGAGGTTTGACAAAAATGTCTTTCCTCCAATAATGATAGGACAATCAATTACCCCTTTGGTAGCCATTGCAGTTTTAATCTCCTCAAGCGGGGAGGATACTAGACAATATCTAGACAACTATACGATGCCCATTTCGAATTGTCCCACAAACTTTTCGCAATAAAGGAGCGAGACGTCCTTCTATCGAATAAATCATAAGCCATTCGACCTAAGACACTTAAATGCCCTGACAGGTAATCACATTTTTCATATAACAAACAATAACAAGCAAACAATTATACGTAACATATTGTAACCGCAAGTATGCCGGAAGCATACTTGCAATCACATCCTCGAGTCGGTCCTCCGCCTGCTCATGGGTAATTGTCGCATAGACTCTAGCTCATGCGTGTGGTGGAGGCAGGGGCAGGGCCGCTGGCCTAGGAGCTACCACAGCAGGAGTCCCGGTAGTCGCCGCTCGAGTCGGGCAAGCTATCTATCCATGTCCGCATTTCCCACAGTTGTAGCAGGTCTTGTTTGCCCAAAATTCATCCGCTGTAGTTGGTCGAGGTCGCACGCCAAAAGTCTGACCCAAAGGTGGCTTGCGATGTGGAACAGTGGAGGACGAGGTCCTCACATCCGAGCTTCGAGCCCTCTTGGCCTCCGCCTCTCCCTCTCTAACCTCTGGCTCAATCCTAACCGCGGCATCCAGCGACTCCTCAAACTGCCTGGTAACAACATCACTGATCGCCAATCTGTACTGACTAAGTAACCCCTTCCGAACATAAAGCATCTTCATAGTCGAATTATCCATGGTGTGGGGGACGTACACTCCCAAATCATGGAATCGTGCATTGTAGTCCTGAATAGACTCCCCAACCCCTTGGGTGCAGTTCTCGAAAGCCCACATCTGTTGCATAACCAAGGAATTCGGTATGTAGTATCGACAAAACATCTCATAGAACACCTTCCAAGTGTGGGATCCCCGTTCCAACAGACTCGGTGCATGCCCTTCCACTATGATGCCGCACTGCCGTGCAGATAGAACGATGCCAGCTTCATCTTAAGATCCTCTGGGGTCTCACAAGACAACATGTTCTTTTCCATAATCGCCAGCCAATCCTCGGCCTCAGTCGGACCCTTATCTCCTCGGAACATAGGGATCTTCAATTTGTGCATTGCTTCCTGTTGGACTCGAAGACACCCTCAGACCGAGAGGGTCATGGGCTCCGTACCCACTGGTGCGCTCCCAGTCGATGACGCTATTGCGGTCCCGACCATATAGGCTGTTGCCCAAAAACGATATAGTGCACCTCCAGAGGCGCGCACCCTCTCACATGTTGTGGAGGTGGGATCCACACACACCAATGTTGGTGTGTGTGTGCTTGTGAGGGGGTGTGAGGAGGTTTGTGTGTAAATTAGAGGTGTGTTATATCATTCCTCGCTGTCGCCATCGCGGTGAGCATACGCAGCGTCTTCATAGGAATCATCGAAACCTGAACGAGTGGGGAGGGAGCCGATGGCTCTCCACTCACTCCAATCGCCGGGATCACCGTCGGGAATATAGTAAGGTCAACTGAGGGAATATAATCATCGCTAGTCCCCGTGTCGATGGGTGGTAACCCCTCGATGGTGGAACGAGTATGCACTCCTCTCCGGCTAGCCATAACCTGTGACAACAGAAAGGGCAACATCAGGTCACAATTTTGCTCTTGCGTCTATTAATACTGATTTCAACGAACTCTTGCTCGATTTGGTAACCCCTAACTAGATTAGACCCGAACCTCGTTTTGATACCAAATGTAACGGACCCAAATCTCAACATAAAAATTTATGGGTTTGCTATGGCAGTGTGGGCGTACGACCCACACCCAAGCCCAGCAACAAAATCAACATACTCAAATAATCTCAAGGTTTTTGCATTTTAAATAAAACAGTTTATCCCGAATAGAAGTCTCGGCCTAATTTATTCGAAAACTAGAGAACGCGCACCTAAAACCAAGGATTCGATACAACGTCATAATGCAAAATACGAAAATGCATATAAGTCTCCAAAACGGCAATGACGTCCATCACAAGATTTAGTTACCACCTTCGTTCTCCGGGATACCTGGATCTGCAAATAAGAATTGATACGACAGGAAACCATGAGCCCAATTGGCCCAGTAGGAAGAGTTTACGAGGCATAATCAGTTTGCTGATGAACACCTTGATTCCATCACAATACCCCAAGAACAAGCATCTCTTGGATTTTGGATCCAACTTTTTAATTTCTTAGGCATTGTACATCACGTACACCGAACTTTCAAATATATGAAGGTTGAAATAATCCATTGGATTTCGAGTCCACATCTCTATCGATGCCTTCAATTCGATCGCAATTGATGAGGCTCGATTAATTACAGAACAGACAATGTTGACTGCTTCCGCCCAAAACTTCTTGTCAAGGCCTGCAGCTCCCAACATGGCTCTTGTTCTCTCTAACAAGCATCCACTCTGCCACTCTATTCTACTGAGGATTGTATGGCGTAGTGAACTGTCTTTTGATCCCTTCTCTTTTGCAGAAACTTTCAAATTCATAACCAAAATATTCTCCTTCATTATCCGTCCGCAAACACTTGATTCTTTTTCCTGAATCACGCTTAATCTGTGCTTTGAAAACTTTGAGTTTTGAGAACACATCTCCATTCCTTTTGATTGGGTATACCCAACATCTCCTGAAATAATCATCAATAAATGATGCGAAGTACTTCGCACCTTCCAGGAATACAACCAGTGCTTGCCATACATCAGAGTGAATTAACTCTAGATTAGCCTTGCTTCTAGAGCTTGATGTGTTGAACTGCAATCGATGTTGCTTGGTAGTAACACAATACTGACAAAAGGGTAAGGTCACCTTGTTGAGGCCTGGTAGTCGCTTTTGCTCGACAGGAACCTTCAGCCATTGTTCTGACATATGTCTAAGCTTCTGGTGCCATTAGATTGTAGTTGATTCTCTAGATGCAACAGATATTTCTGCTTCCTACAACGTCTCACCCTTAAGCACTTTGAGCTTCATTTTCTCCCTTCGTAAGCACAAGCGCACCATTTCATAATCTCTATCTCAATTTCAATCTTGCACCCGAGGTCATCGAATTGTCCCAAAGACAATAAATTTTTCTTCAAACTAGCTACGTGTCGCACTTGTTGAATAGTGCGTACCGAACAATCATGCAACTTCAGGTTGATGATTCCGATACCGACGATTTGCAAAGCATGATTGATACAGCTGAACACATATCCTCCTGAAAATAGTTCATAATGGTGAAATCATTCTCTTATAGAGGACATATGCAAAGTAACTCCCAAATCGAAGAGACAACATCAGCAAATCTATGTCTACCTTCATTTGTCGTCGTCGCTTCACAACATAGGATTACTCCTTCACCCGAACTGTTTGCAATATTTCATTGATACATGAACTTAAAAATTAGATCAAAAGTCTCATATTTTGGCATAATTCTCACGATGAATTCCCAATCAAGGACAACTTAAACCAAAAAAGTACGAAATTAATGACAACTAGATATAACCCGTGCCTAAAGTCACGGTATCACGGTGAAATTGAAAAGATTGAAATTAAAAAAAGGAGGAATTAAGATTGAGGGTTAATGAGAAAGAAGAAAGAGAATGGAAAATATGTTAAAAGTGTTAATTCACTAATAAGATTGCAAAAATATAGTTGAAGTTGTTAAAACCATCATATATTAATATATAGATTAAGTCATCCAAACTAGGATGGATCATAAGACTTTTGATCAATTATATATAAACTTTATTATGATCAATGTGATTTTCATTTTCCTAATTGAAATATTATGTACGACTGATCATTTTGGATCGATATAAATATATTTTAATGTACTAATAGCACCTCCTCCCCCATTCCCACCCCACCCATCCATCACTATATTAACTCTCCGCCCACTCTTCCAGTTTTCCAACACACAAATAAACTCCGGTGAATCGGCAGCTCATAATTTGGGCTACACACCTGTAGAGACATGGCGGCCTCCGTCCAAACCCGGCAATTCAGCGGCCTCGAACCGTCGATGCAGACCGTTACATGCCAATTCAATCCCGGTTCGCCGGTTCGTGGGTGCAGCTTTCCTCCAATCAATAACCCCGTCAGTGTCAATGTCAACGTCAATAGCCGATTCAATTACTCCTCCAGCTCCGACGAAGACTCCGACGACGAAAGAGAAACGAACTACGCATCCTCTGTGAAGAATTCCGCCGCCGAGCTCGAACCCTCTGTCCTGGACTCTCGCGACGAGCACACCGCGGACAATTGGGTTGAGCGCCATCCGTCCATGGTCCGCCTCACCGGCAAGCACCCCTTCAACGCGGAGGCGCCGGTCAACCGCCTCATGCACCACGGTTTCATCACCCCGGTCCCGCTCCACTACGTACGGAACCACGGACCCGTCCCCAAAGCATCCTGGGATGATTGGACGGTCGAGATCACCGGTCTGGTGAAGAGACCGATGCGTCTGACCATGCGACAGCTGGAGACCGAATTCCCGAGCCAGGAATTTCCCGTGACACTCGTCTGCGCCGGTAACCGTCGCAAGGAGCAGAACATGGTCAAGCAGACCATCGGATTCAACTGGGGACCCGCCGGGGTATCCAACTCCGTGTGGCGGGGAGTGCCGCTACGCGCCGTCCTGAAACGGTGCGGGATCATGAGCAATAGAAAGGGTGCACTCAATGTCTGCTTTGAAGGTGCGGAGGACTTGCCCGGCGGCGGAGGATCCAAGTACGGTACGAGCCTGAGGAAGGAAGTCGCGATGGATCCGTCGAGGGATATCATCATCGCCTACATGCAGAACGGCGAGAAATTGACGCCGGACCACGGTTTTCCGGTTCGTATCATCATCCCCGGTTTCATCGGCGGGCGAATGGTGAAGTGGCTGAAGAGGATCGTGGTGACGACGGCGGAATCCGATAATTATTATCATTACAATGACAATCGTGTCCTCCCGTCCCATGTGGACGCCGAACTGGCAAATGCTGAAGGTACGTGGATTCGAATATTCCTTTCACACCTTGGTTGTTTTGATAAATCCTATCTTCTTTTTTTGTGGTGGGGTTTCCCCTGACCGGGTTGTGTTGCTTCAGCCTGGTGGTACAAACCAGAGTACATCATCAATGAACTCAACATCAACTCTGTCATTACAACACCGGGTCACGACGAGATCCTTCCCATCAACTCATGGACGACGCAGAGACCTTACACAATCAGGGGATACGCTTATTCGGGTTGGTACAGATCGATATACTGTTGGAATCACAAGCTTTCTACTATAGCACTGTATTTGATCATCACGTCGTACTGTAGGTGGTGGTAGGAAAGTTACGAGAGTGGAGGTGACGATGGACGGCGGAGATTCTTGGCAGGTGTGCACACTCGATCACCCGGAGAAGCCCACCAAATACGGCAAATACTGGTGTTGGTGCTTCTGGTCGTTGGAGGTGGAGGTGCTGGATATACTCGGCGCAAAGGAAATAGCAGTTCGCGCCTGGGACGAAGCACTCAACAACCAGCCAGAAAAGATGATTTGGAACCTAATGGTAAACGACATTAGCAAACAAAAGCTTTGTTTCGAATCGAGACCAAATTCGTTGACATTTCAAGTCTCTCTCTTTATTTTCAGGGCATGATGAACAACTGCTGGTTCCGTGTGAAGACCAATGTGTGCAAGCCCCATAAGGGCGAAATTGGGATCGTTTTCGAGCATCCAACTCAGCCCGGTAACCAGTCCGGCGGCTGGATGGCCAAGGAGCGGCACCTTGAGAAATCCTCTGCCGAGTCTCAGTCATTGAAAAAGAGCATATCGTCCCCTTTCATGAACACCAATACCAAAATGTACTCCATATCCGAAGTCAAGAGGCACAACTCCGCCGACTCCGCATGGATTATCGTCGATGGAATTGTTTACGACTGCACAGGCTTCCTCCGCGACCATCCCGGCGGAGCAGACAGCATCCTCATCAACGCCGGCACAGACTGCACGGAAGAATTCGACGCCATCCATTCGGACAAGGCAAAAGACATGCTCGAGGATTACAGAATCGGGGAGATCATCACGACTGGTTACGTTTCTGCAGACTCGTCCCCAAATAACTCCATCCACGGTCCGATCAGCAACCTTGCCACGATAACCGAAGTATCGCCTGCCGGCAGGAGCGCCGCCCTTGTTCCCCGTGAGAAAATCCCGTGCAAACTCGTCGCAAAAACTGTGCTCTCACGTGACGTCAGACTGTTCAGATTCGCACTGCCAAATGAGGATCAGGTCCTCGGATTGCCGGTCGGTAAACACATCTTCCTCTCGGCCACCGTCAACGAGAAGGTCTGCATGCGTGCCTATACCCCATCAAGCGGCGTCGACGCCGTCGGCTACTTCGAGCTTATTGTTAAAATCTACTTCAAAGGCGTCCACCCCAAGTTCCCAAATGGAGGGATCATGTCCCAGCACCTCGATGCTCTCCAACTGGGTTCGTACATCGACATCAAAGGACCGATCGGCCACATTGAATACATTGGCAGAGGAAACTTTGTAGTCGGTGGTAAGCCAAAGTTCGCCAAGAAGCTCGCCATGATCGCAGGAGGGACGGGCATCACGCCGATTTACCAGGTTATGCAGGCCATCATCAAGGATCCTGAAGATCAAACGGAGATGCACGTAGTGTACGCGAATCGTACAGAGGATGATATCCTGCTCCGAAACGAACTTGATGGGTGGGCGGACAAGTACCCGGAGAAGTTGAAAGTTTGGTATGTTGTCCAGGCCAGTGTGAGACAAGGGTGGAAGTACAGCGTGGGGTTTATCACGGAGAGTGTGATGAGAGAGCATATTCCACCGCCGACGAGATCGACGCTGGCGTTGGCTTGCGGACCGCCGTCAATGATGCAGCTTGCGGTGACACCGAATTTGGAGATGATGGGGTACGATGTGAAGGAATCGTTATTGTTGTTTTAGAAAAGATTCCGATTTCGGTGGTATATACTGTATATATCGCATTTAGGAAGGCAAACTATCCACCACGTCCTGTCTCTGTACTTATGCCCAGCTTCAAACCTCAAGACCCTAATCATGAACATATCGAAATTAAGTGACAGGATGCAGATGAGATAAAATAAACCATAAATTTACCTGAGAGTATCTTCGGGAATAACCATTATCTTGACATTGTCATATGGTGGCGGCACGAACCCATAAGCCTTCTAACGATCACGGGCATCTCCCCCACGCGTTGTCTTGAGGGGATCATCCTAAAGCTACGCCACCAGATATAACTGATGTGTGATTTACAACCTGAGTCCCATTACATAAACAGAGACATGATGTATAAGAATGCACTACGATGATTGTTAGAATTAAGAAACAGGCCTATACGTTTCCCAGAATAACTGGAGAAGAAACCATATCTACATCATAAAATCATAAAGCAACGAGGCCTCAATAATCAAACATGCTTCAGGAAATGCAACCTCATGTGCTACTAGCTTGAATTGGAAAGATGGCGTTAACACGAGATGGCCACAGATCCAACAGTCACTACCGGATAGAATCAACACAAAGCAAATTTCATATCATGAACAAACACACACAAGACAATTGAATAACAATACTAGCAGCCTATGGGATAAATAATGAGTACCGACTAACTGGATGAGAAAGGAGCCAACTATTTCCTTATACCAAAAGTACAGAGATTTTGAAAATTGTGAAATATAGAGATCATATGAAGTGTAGACATACCCACGAATCGTTTAACGGAGAATCTGGGCAGATTACCGGAAATGAATCGGATCGTGAGAAGGCTTGGTATTCATACGCTTTCGAAGGAATCGCATATACATACTTGCTCTTCTGGCGAAATAACCCGCCGATTTTCTCACAGCGGACGACGACAGATTCCTGCCCATTCAACAGTTAAATAGCCAGAACCAAAGAAATGCGGCCGTGCATATGGTTACTACCGTCCACCACCAACCTCTTGGCGCTAATACGCGAACCAGACACCATAATTCGTACGATCGGCGGAGGAGAATGGGGGAAATTATGATCTGCGGAGGATAACGGGGCGAATTAGATTTTGCTAATTGAAAGGGCAAATGGTCTTCATATAAACAAGGTCTTAAGTACTAGTTCCAAGCCCCAACTTCCCACATTCCCACGGTCACTCACATTAAATGTGATTGCATATACATACAGCATCCCCTTCCTATGTTCAGCCTTATTTACACAGCTTTTAGCCTTATTTACCCAGCCCTATTTCCAGCCGTTGATCTCAAATGGAACGGACGAGATGAATTGCTCACTTAAATGATACAATTGACGGCATGTTCACGGTTGTTTCTCTCCGTCACCCATTGCAAATCCCAAATCGACGGATTTCTCTCCTCCATCTCCCACAGAACTTCAGCGAGTCCCGCAAGAATTCAGCCTTTCGAAAATTCCATCGAACTTCAGTAAATCCCGCTCGACTTCAGCAAGGCCAAAATCCACTTCGTCATCACCAAATCCATCGGGCATCGACCACAGAACTGCACGAAACCTAGTTCCTTTCAAAGTCCACACAACTTCAGAACCTCAAATTGCCACAGTACAAGCACTTAGGGTACGTTCCTTTTGGTCTGAGCGTCAACGCCATTCTTGCCCATCGTACCTGGTCGTCGCTCAAGAGCAGAAAGGTTTGGGAAAGAATGTGAATGCTAGAATTCGGTCTTCGAAGAGATACTGCTGCCATTCGATTTCAGAGTTATATTGGGAAATTCAGGATTCAATTTTTGGCGTTAGATTTTTGTTGCTGAATAATTGTGTTGAGAAAAATTGTAGTTCTATTCTTGTTCGCATACAAAGCCACGATGTAATAATGTT
>JAOYMZ010000586.1:0-10050 GCA_025802335.1 Pinguicula primuliflora | reverse complement strand
TTCATCTACAATGTATAAGCTTTTCAATGGTGCGATCAATTTCGAGAACGGATGGCTAATTGAAAAAATTGTACACGTAAGGGAAAAACTGTCCATAAGAACTGGACTCTATATATGAGAGAGTGTAATGTAATTTTGTTGAAGTGTTAAGGAAACTTTGGTCTTTTGTCATTTCAGTGATTTAGTAAGTTTTTTAATCAAACATTTTTAAAGGGAATGGTATAGCGCTCGCAATCAGAATTTGGTCGAAAAATCGGGGATAATGGAAGTTTGACCGGCCATAACGGCCGTAATCAAATTAACAGTAAACAATTTTCGATGATTGATTATGATTGTTAAAAACTGCGAAAACTATCATAATTACACGTTATCTACAACAGTAAACTGGCCCTTATATGTTCTTTTTTATGAGCAAGCATCTTCCTATTGGTACTGGACTCCATGTTCTTAATTAGGTTGTTCAGATGTCACACACACTATTTAGATTGGCATACTTAATTGAGATTTCTGGAGTTTTGAAGGACTATATGTTAATAGGAAAGATTAAGATTTTTTGTTACATTATTGTCAGTATTTTAGAAAAGGGCTGGGCTGTTTATGTGGAGGACCACCCAATGTTTATGTAGCCTAGATGTTCGGTATAAGTGATACCTAAGCTACCATTATCTTAAATAAAGATTATGATACGTGTTATGCCGAAACAGGCTTGTTTGCAAATTATTAAAGCGCATTGTCCATGTCCATCTCAGCCTCTTTGGGCTAGTTAGTACCATGTGTGGCTGACAGTAGCCGCCTAGGCGGCGCTCAGCCAGCTAGACAATTTTTTTTTAAAAAAAAAAACTAGCTGCTGGGCGGCCAGGCAAAATTCGCCGCCTCAGCGGCCGCTCAGGCGGCGAATTCTCGAACACTGGTGGCTGGTAAGCAGGACATGTAGTGCTACTGAAACTTTAAAACACACAAAGATTTACATGAACATGGTCCATGGGGTATACAAGGTTTACAATTGGTGAACAACTAAGTAATTACACTATTTTCATTTTGGGAGCCTACGAATGAATAACTCAATATTTCTTGCATTTCCAAAACTGAAAATATGAAAAGCAGCATTACCAATATATGCTGAAATAATAAGACTGTGGATACACCTGAGGACTCATTTGATTATGTTGCGGAGGAAAAACCTTACAAAACACAATATGCCACTAACTTGATATAAAACATGAACCTCAACTTTTCAATATCCACAAATGTCAATGGATGTAGTGAACTTGTAGCTTATAAACAAACTTTGAGATTTATGACTTGAAATTGATTTGGTACCTTTTATTCTGCAACACATTATCATTTTGCAACAAAATTGCATAATGTTGTAATATTCCATAGAAGCAGAACGATCAGTTTTGCAACATTCATGCACTACTTTGCAACACATCAACAACAAATATTTCACATGAATTACTGTTAACTTACAACTCTGTCCACCAATTACTCCCAGAAAATTCTCGCTGTAAAAAAGTACGCACGGAGGAACCCAATACCCTACCATACCACTAGTTACCTGGGATTTTATGACTTGTTCTCTTTATCATTGAAATATTCATGAAGTCATCCCAGCAACAATACGGTGGTATGTGCGGTGATCAGCTGTGTCATTGAAGCCAGGAACGAAATCTGAAAAGAACCTCAGTATCGCGGCCAGGTGCTGCGGGTCCTCCGCAGCATGAGCTGCTTCAAGAAATAACGAGGGTCGGACTGTGTTTACCTGTATGTAACCCATCAGCACTATTCACCAGGACGAGTTCATAAGCATATAGGGGAAAAAAAAGGTAAAGCACGAACAATCCTCTTGTTATGACAGAATTTTCTCTCCCTCCGATGCAAAGTTCCAATATAAGCCGGTTTTGGCATAAAAAGGTTACCTTGTTCTTCCGTGCATAGCGTAGAGCCTCAAGATAATATCCTTCTTGTACAAGCAATAAAACATAATCATGATGCAAGGAGAGTTGTCTCAACATAGCCATGCCCAATTTCCTTATAAGTAGGTTCTCCCGGCCAGATTCCAGCAGTTGCAATGCAACCTCTTTTGAAGGCTCAATAACCTGCATCATACGGCAGGTAATTATGCCACAATGATTCAGATCAATGTTAAAAGTTTATTTTGACTGATCAGACTAATAACCAAACCAAACCAAACCAAACATACCTAGTAATCGCCCAAAACACTCCCGTCACCCCGATTTTTGGCTAAACGGAGTGGTAGGGCGGTCCTGGCGGTGGGGCGTCCGCCCCGGGTGCCTTGTCGGCCGCCTCGAATGTAGGGCGGCCGTCCGGGCGCTTGAAATTTTTATACTTTTTAATTTATATATATTTTTAAACTTGGGCTTCGGGTTTTAAAATTTAAAACGCCAAGCCCATTAAATTAAATCAACTAAAATTGGCATTGGAAAATATATGAGGGAGTCCACTTATTTATAGAAGTGAAAAGTGGAGCGGTGTGGGACATTTGCATGATTTAATAGTTTCGGCTTTTGAGTTAATTATAAAAGTTAAAAATATAGTTGGTTTTATAAAAAAAAAAACTATAAAATAAAAAAAGAAATTATTGCAGGTGGTAAGGTGCCGCTGCGGAGGCCGGGGCGGCCGCCAAGGCGCCCGAGATGCTGGGCGGCCCTTAACCGCCCGCCTCCCCCTCGCGCCTTCTCATACACTGGGTAGGAAGTAGGATGTACGCAATCATACCTCCACCCTCAACAGGATGGGAAGATTGTTTGCGTGGAAACCCCCCGCTAGAAAAAAATAATAATAATAAATAATTAATTAATAATAATAATTATTATTATTATAAATGAGAAACAAATATAACTGAAATAATTACTTACCCCAACCATGCACTTCATACATGGTCAGACCGATCATCGGAATTATCACAAGTAGAAAATTCAAGTAAATATAACCTTATTTGTGATCAGCAATCCAAGTTCTGTATAACGCTCATCCCGGCTAATAATCTGAACCATCAAGACATAAGTACTCGGATGTACCTTCAATTTTTCCAAGCTAGCACTGGGGAGAGAAAAAGACAGGCCAATAAGAGAAGAGCAGAAGAAATCAAAATCCTAAGGGGTATTAATGATATTGTGGAAGGGGTATTGGAGAAAAGGATAATGTGATCACTTGTTTAGAAAATATATAGCAAACTAAACTTATGCTGCAGACGACCCCAAAAATTAATTTTAAGTTCACAGCTATACTTCCATATTGCCCCCCGGATTGCCTTAAAGAAGAGGAGTATATTCATGTAGCTCAACATGCATAGAATGTTCCTGATTTTTCTTGGGATAGCTTTTGCCAGATATACCTTCGAAGAAACTCAACAAGGATAGAAGTCAGGTATGATCCGTCTCGTGCCATCTCTTCCTCAGCTGGTCGAAACACAAACGTGTACAAGTCTGAAGTCGAAATTGCAGCTGAAGTCGTCGGCAGGGCTTGGGGTTTCTCTGAAGCATTAGAATTTAACTGATCGCTACCAGGCTGAAGCACTTGAGGCTGCCCCGCCGAAAGAATTTCACTTTTGGATGCATCAAGCTCCAATAAGTTTTTGTTTTCTTGTCTACTGATCAATGCATCAAGGTCAGAGGAGTTTCTTCTTAAATCACCCCCCATAGAATCTGGAGTTGGCAAGGATTCATCCTCGGTGCCACTTCCAGGTTCCTGCTTGGCAGATAATGTGTCTATGCCAGAGATTGAATCGTTGGCAACGACAATGGGCCTACTTGGATTGAAAGGATTGGCGTGTGACAATTCATCTGCTTTGCCTCTCTGGTAATAGCTGCCAGTTTTGATTGCATGGGAATATGCTGTGAGTAACACATCAATAGACTTTGCAATGAGAGGAACAGGCTTTCTTTCCAAAATGGCGGTGCGAACTATGGTCAAGCATAATTGTTTAGCCTGAAACAAGAAGGATAGCAGATGCTTAACTTGCACGGAATATTGCAATAACGCGAGTGTGTGAACACACCTCGTTAACCTAGATACTAGTCATGCATTTAACATAAACTTATAAACAGGCGTATTATGTGGAGGAAAAATGACATCTCGGTGTTATTACTTGGTTTCACCCAAGATAAAAATATATTTTCCCATCAGCGGCTCGTTCAGACACGTAGGTCAACACTCTGAGCTAACAATGATAGCATGCTATTTTATTCTACAAATAAAATAAACCTAAATAACAGTGTTTTTACCTTTTCGGCTTCCAATTTTCTTCTCTGCAATAAATCAAGGATCATCGGAACCTCAGAGCTACTGGCTGAAATTGCCTGCATAAGATTCTTAGTGTTAGCTAAATATAAAAAAAGATCCAACTTTATATGGAGGTATAGCAGGTCAGAACTCGCCTCGAGATCTAAACATATTTTCCACAGAAACCCATTAGCAAAATCGCATACGATATCAGGGACAAGAAAGTTCCACTGATCTCCGTACATCCTTAGTTCTGTGTCACGGGGATTTTTCCAATCTGAGGCTCCTGATGCTACTTCGGAAGAAGCTTGAGGCACTGCGATGTTAGCCCTGGAAAATCCTCTCAACAACAAAGGAAGCGGAGCAGAAATAGGTTGCTGTGAATCTGCAAATAAATCATATAAAATGACGACCTTTGCTTCCACTTGATGAACAAGCAAGACATTGTCAACCACACTAACGGCAATTCTGCTGGAGTAAACTGGCAAAGAACCCTGACATTTTGAGGAAAATGAACATTTTAAAAGAAGATAAAGAATGCACGGGCAGAAAACATCTAAACCAAGCATATATGGAGATGTAACAATATATATGAGTTCTATGATGTTTATAGCCATCTTAAGCTTTAAGGGAATTAGACAATACGGTTTCACCCAAACAAAGAAACTTGCCTGTTGTAGAACAGCATCTCGATAAAACCTATACAAATGAAGTAGCATAGCCATTCTATCAAACTGCAAACAGTAGATTCTGCCATATCTGTATGTTGGAAAAGAAATATCAAGATAAAGAGTCATAAGTTGGACCTCCTTCATGACAAAGCATGAAATTGAAAGGAACATAGATGAAACACCATACACAGTTATAATATGGACATCTTCGGCTGCTAGAATGGGCTTATCATTAGCCTCAGATTTCGCCATCGCCATCTCAAATCTAGGCAAACGAATTATCCCAGCAGATGACAGCTACATGGACGCATTCCATATTTATCATAACAAAGATAAATCCAAACTATATATAATCTAAAAAAATCAATATACAAAACTTCCAATTTTACATGCCAACATTCCCTTGGTTCACTCTGAAATGAACGGTTATCAGATGAAGTCTTATAAAAAAGCAAAAAACATATTGCCGCAGGGTTTTCAATTATCAGTTACAAAAGGGAAACGCAATTCGTCAGACTTAAGGTATCATAAAAATAAGCTAACGAAAAGGCTGGTTTATGCATTGTCAAAATGGCTGAGTATCTCCTACGGTCCTACCTGAATACCAGTAAAAGTTCTGCACTGCATTCCAGAGGCAAAAAGCACCAACCTACTTTCGTGGGTGTAGATATACCAACTGATGGTCAATTTCTTTGTCTCGACTAACTGAAGAGACTTTGAACTGGTATTGCATGAATAAAACTCCAGCCCACTGTGACCATATAAAACTTGAGCAAATTTAGTATAGTTGGTTTACGATCCGTTAAATAACTGGAGACCTTCAACAGGTTATAACATCAAATTAACAAGCAGTATCCCAAGTGAGTATAGATAGATACCTCGTTTTAACAAGCACAATATCGCACGTTGGACAATCTGACCAAAAGAATCCAATAATACTTTCTGACTCAGACCTAACCTTGTGACTGAATGTAGCTCCAGTTTCTTTGTTCCAGATTTGGACCTCATGACTAGATCGTTGGATAGCCAAAAGTTTGAGATCTAATGAATATCGGATAGAAAGAACAGGCCCTTCACTTATTGGGTCTGATGAAGGAGTAACATGAGGGTTGTATGGAACAATTTTCCATGAAATGACCTGCAACCCTGATGCATTAAGTTGATACTGAAAAATTCAAGACATGCCTCCACCAGATCTTTCAGGAAACAATTACCTCATTAGAAGTCAAGGAGAGGATGAGCTTATTCCCATCATCAAAGAACAAACTTTTTGACCCAGGAATATGGCATCGTAGGGGAGGGTACTGAATATAAACATGTGACAATGCATTGGATGGGCTGAAGCGAGAATTTCCAGATGAAGATGCTTCTGCAGTCATGCTGCTTATCTTCCTTAACTTTGCAACTAAGGGATTGTGATCACCAATTCAAACCTGAATAAAGTAATAAATGTAGCAAGGCGTGGAGTATACGTGAGATAAAACAAGAATAACAAACCAGACAGTCTTAGTTCATTCCTTACCAAGATAATCAAAATCTTCACCACTCAACAGGTAAACCGCTTAAAATCAAATTTTCCGGCCTAACTGAAGAGTTTGAAAAAAATGAATTGAATTACCAGGCCGCAAAGAAGATGAATAAAAGTGCAACAGACAGTTGAAGTATGTTTTCAATCAATAAAAGCACAATTTTAAATCTATCCTACCGCGTTCTGCATGCAATTCTTCAGCATAATGAATTCTTTCAAGCACATGTCTTTTTCAACATGTGGTATCCTTGAGGCAACACAGCTACCGTATTGTTTAGACTGCGCATAGATTTTGGAAAACAGAAAATTAGAAACTTCGCGCACACCGGAAAAAAAAACTTTCGTTTCCCACACGAATTGGCGATCATGAGTAGATGATGAGTATGGGTCACTTCAGTTTCCTTCCCGTTACCCGATCGTGACTGATATAATGAGAAACATCAATCATAAATTAAACAGAAAAAAAACAGAAGAATTATGATTCGGTAGCATAAAAAAACCTGAGCTGAGCAATTAACCAAGATCCTCTTCAGTAGAGACGCCGTACCATTGTTCTTATCCTTCATAACTGAAAATCAGCAAGGCATACGAAAGAAAATGAATATCCCGCACAACGAATCAATAAGAGGAAAATCCGCCACCTACCTTAAAGGCTGCAGTGTCTGAAGCGGCAAATCAGACGCCAACAAGCTTGGTCTTGATCGTTGTTATACTTCATCAAAGCGTTCTGCACTTCACTGATTCGGTGCTTCACCGGTTGTTCCGTCCTCCAACAACCTCCTCAACGATAGGATGACCCGAGACACCAAGTAGCACAGAATCAGAGACTGGACTCTCATTGGGCTATAAATTCTGGGCTTCTTGTGGCCCAGTAGTATTAAAAAATAATAATGTCCTGTAGCCCAAATAAAGTGTACCCTTCCTAGTTCCTCCCTAATGGTACGGTATATAAGTAAGCTTGTTCCTAGGTTCCCCAAATAGTCCATTTATGTCTCTAATGTTGAGAAGAAAACTTTGTTGATATGTCACCATCTCCATCATAAAAGAACTCATGGAATTGCTTTGCCAGCCCCAATAAGGATGGGTAGGGTAGGCCATTTACTCCATACTTAGAGATGATATTGGAGAGGAAAAGGTTATAATTTTAATGAATACAAATTGCTGACCGAAAAAAAATATTGGAGAGGAAAAGAGGAGCAAGTCATATGTTATATTTATGTGATTAAATTGGTCTGGTTGGGTCATGGACCACTTCAAATAATTGTTGTCCTGGTGGTGTTGATGGATCGACTACGTTCATGTCGTGGATGGAGTTACCAAATGATTTTTTTTTTTTTTGAAAATTTGGAAATATGAAGCAAATTTATTTATCATGAGGAGGTGTAAATTGTCTTCGTCTTGTCTACATTGATGATTTTGCAGAAATTATCTAATCTAGGATGGTATTTAGTATATCGTCCCGAATTTTAATCATGGTCGTTCATTTTGATCTGACGGTCAGTATCAACAGCATTCAAAAATTAAATGATCCACTCGTGGCCGACAAATTAATAAATGGACAATCAGAATTAAAATTCGGGATACAAGGGACTTGTCCGGGATATAACGTCCGACATTGAAAATTTTTTGAATGATTATGTATCTCCTCTCCTGTATCCGTTTTTTTTGGTTAAGAGAATATATATTAACAATAAAAACGTATGGATCCGACCTAGATGATGATTGATATTTGTGAGTTTGTGTAGTAAATGTGTAGGGAATATTTATTTATTGTTCTGAATTGCCTGCCCAACTACCAAGATCTCTTTTCTTTTGAAATAATACAAATGGGAAAAGGGATGCCCCAAGGTTGGACTACTTGTTTAGGACAAATAACTCAAGCCCTACGTGACAAAGGTCCATCTATTGGATCTATGAACATCAAGATCCTCCAAAGATATTCCGACAATGATAGGATCAAACAGTGTTGCACGGAGTCATGTGAAAGTGGCAGAAAAATACATAGACATGATAGGATCATGACGCGGTTATGGCCACGGACTATAATAGAGGAGTGTTTAGCCATGTGGACAAAAAATATAATGAAATTATTAGTGGGTAAATCATTGGATTCCTATCAGAGCATAAGACTTTAAAGTCTTTCATCAATAAGTTCAGTTCCGCAGCCGATAACAATAATTCAGAATTGTATCCTACTGAACACTTAATTCAATATTTAAGAATTGAGAAAGAAAGTTTTGATTGTCTAGATTGATTGACATATATCAATCAATCTAATGGTTTAATAGTGATCCAAGTATGAGAGGTTCACCTAATAATTTTATGATTGGCAATTGAGCTCAAATGTCATGAATTTAAAGTCATACATGGCTTGCTAAATATAGCTTACCTCCCTATCGTGATTTGCAGACTATTGCGTTAGGACATTGGGTTTACCTACCGCGATAGTATTCCGTATGTTATCTCTGAACCCTTAAGGCTCAGTTTAGTATTCAAGTTTGCTATGGTTAATTGGGGAATTTTGGGGTTGTCCCTGTCAGCACACCGTTGGGTATCCGTGTTTTTTAAAATGATCTGCCCGGGGTTTACTCTCCGGGCAGGGTCAATCACGGGATAACTTCAGCTTTTTTGTCCATCCTGCCAGAAGGGTTAACGGAAACCCCAAGTTATCCTGAAATGTGAAATTACATCTGTACCCTCATTACATACACAATTCAATTTCATATATCACGATTACATTTCAGGATACGATTATATTTCCTCTTCTTCTTTGCGCAGCGATCACCCTCATCGCAACCTCGGAACTTCGTCGTCGTTCCACTGAAAAGTCGACGGTGTAGGCCGTCATCGTTGTTTTTCTCTTCGGTAAGCCAATCTCTTACCTTTTCACCTTCGAATTTATCTACATTTCGCGGTTTTGATTCGAAATTTTGTTGCTAGGATTAGGCTCATATGTATGAACATCTGGTTTTCTGTAAGTTTTTTTGTTACTGTCTATTGAATGATTCAAAATTTTGTCGCGATTTGAATTTCGATTCGAAATTTTGGTACCATCAGAAAGTTTTTGATTTTGAAGGTACAATCAGAAAGTTTCTGACTTTTTCATCGTTATTTTCCTGCCTTATGTATGAAAATTTCGTGGGAAGGTTTCTGATTTTTTGGTGCTATCAGAAACCTGCAAAACTGTAGTTTTCTGTGATACGGTTAGGATAATTTCTTTGTATGAACATTGGTTTTCTCTTACATTGGATCTATATTGGATATTTTTCTGTGAGTTTTTTACATTGAAAAATCAGAAACCTTGTTCATTTTCTGTTGAAATTAGATCAACAGAAACAGAAAACCTTGCTCAAAATTGTACCAAATCAGATGATACCAAAATTGTACAGTTTTGATACCAAAAATGGTAGCAAAGTTTCAATTGATACCATTTTTGATCCAATGTCTAGTTTGGTGATGGTACAAAAAATGGTAGCAAGGTTTCTGTTGACATTGAATCAAAACAAAACTGATTTTTCAAAACTGTACGAAATCAGATGGTAGCAATTTTTCTGATTTTTCAAAACTGTAGTTTGCTGATGGTACCAAAAATGAGCAAGGTTTCTG
>JAOYMZ010000585.1:0-10051 GCA_025802335.1 Pinguicula primuliflora | reverse complement strand
GAATTCGAAATTCAAACATTCCTTACATAATGATGAAGTGTACCTACACACATGAAATGGAGGGAAAATCAAATACAATAATAATGAAATATTCGAATTATGAGACTAAATATCAAGCTTAATTAATTATATGAATTCGGCTCATCACGACCATAGCTTGGAGAGCGGCACATCGGAAGGTTGATTGGTGATTGGAAAGTTGAGTAATTCCCCTTCATCATCATTTTCTTGCTGTTGAACAATTGTTTGCGATCCATCATCCTGGAATAGAGGGGGTACATAATTCTCCTTATCGGTGCCCTGGTCATCAGTTTGTTCGATCTGGATTTCCGTCGGCACACGATCAGAAGTATCATCAGAGGTAGGTTTCGGATGCCTCTTTGTATGCGACTTTTTGCCTCTTTTAGATGAAGTCTGGGAGTCCTTTCGAGCATTGGAGGATTCCGGGACATCCGGATGGCCCTTCTGAGCTGTAGCATCAGCCAGAGTATTTTCCTCATCCACCACAATATTTTCCTCATCCATCAAACACGCAAAAGAATTCGTCAGTGCAATATGATCAGCATTAGGAACAATAAGAGGCACAGTACGTGCGGAATCGCGGATATCATCAGAAACGACAACAGGCGCAGAAGAAACAACATGAGCATGAGTATCAGATATAAGGATTATGCTTTTACCTTTGCCGGAGGTGTCAACTAGGGGGTTAGCTGCCACCTCCGTGGACAGTGAGACTGCGGGAGGACCCTAAGGGGCCTGTTGGGCAGTCGAGGCAACCAGATCTTTTTTCTTATAAACCATAGTAGTATTAGGCTTTTCCTTTGAGACCCGAAGTTGAATCTTTTCCGAAGCCTTCTTAGGGATATTGATGTCAAGATGGGACGAGATAATGTAGCAGTGGCTTCGTCAATACGTAAAGGCGCACCAACAACACTTGCAATCAAAAAATTGGCATCTTTTCTATATAGATGAACTGGCAAATTAGGCATCGAGATCCATACCGGGGTGTGATGGGATTCGACATTCGCATGGAAATCCGGCATCCACTTAAAGATGCGCATAGGAAATTTCTTCAGGAACCAAACTTCTCGGAGCCAAACTCTGTCGTGGTCATCCTCGTTCATAAATCTTAACAAAATATGTTTTTGATTAAGATGGGCGACGGAGACATCTCCCTTAAATCCAATGGCGATGATTAATTTCCGAGTTTCCTCCATTGTTGGCCATCCATGGCTGAACTTTCCGACGAGTGCGAGTTCAAACGGAGTCGTCAGAGATGCAATATCCGTTTGAGTGAATGTGATTTTAGGCTCACCCTTCTCCTTACCGAGAACCTTTGGTGGAATCGGATCATAGTTCAATTTTTGCGCCCCTAATGTTGACGCAAAAGATTTTTGAACGAGGGGCACCGCAGTTTTGGGGTCTCGGCCGATGAGTAGCGGGAATTCATCTAGAACAGGCGGCGGATCGTCCGCCATGGGGGTGGTGGTTCCGACAGCAGGCCGGCAATGTTGGGACTGAATTGTTGCGGACAGTTGTTACGGCGGAACGGCAGCCTTACGGGCGACGGCTTCAAGATTCGCATGCACTAGTGCGTGTTTCGGGAGAGGGACGAGGGTTTGATGAATTTTTTGGTCTGAATTTGAACCATTTGCAATTTGATGTTTTGATGGATTCTTGGCTTGCTACCTAGGAGTTTGATAAGAAAGATTCGTGAGATAGTGGGGTATGACAACCCCATCCGATTCTTCCTCAACTCCTTCGTATGATACAAGCAAGATGATATAAGCAAAAGTGGTTAGCCCTAGCTTGGTTGAGTATATCTCTTCCGTATGCCCTTACGGATACAGAGCAGAGGAGACTCCCATATTATGCACGTCTAAGCTCATCTGGGCATAGGAGCTCAGTTTAGATGCCATATACCAAAGAGTAGACTAAATTGATCTTTGGTTGGTAACCGTCCAACTAAGTTCTCTAGCGAAGTAAGAGGATGGGATTGATGACCCTATCCACCTACGGGAATTGAGAGGGATTGACAACCCCAATCACTTCCCCTAGAAGACGAGTGTGTGCTAAGAAGCAGCACTCATTGATAACCTTGTGGTAAAAGAATAAGCTTAACGTATTCATTCCGGATTAGATGAGATAGGAACATGGTAATGAAACTTAGGAGCTGAGCCTTGTGTTACTTCTCTCATTGCATACTTCGTTGTCATTTTAGTGTTAAGTTGTGTTGATTAGTTGCAACTCTCAAACTCAAATTATTAAATCTTCAGTTGCCTATAGTTTACTTACATATTTAGCATGCTTTACCGTTGTTCCTTGGGAAGATACCTTTGCTAACAAGCAAAGATTACTACTTTGATATTTGTGTACACTTGCACAATATAGGTTATTGAGAAATTGCCTATCACGCTCACACGCTCCACGCTCATATGCTCCACATTCACACGCTCTATGCTTCACGCTCACACGCTCTACGCTCACATGCTCTACGCTTCACGCTCACATGCTCACACACTTCACGCTCACATGCTCTACATGCCAACCTCACATGCTCACACGCTCCATGCTTGATGCTCACACACTCACACGCTCAACCCACCGCTCACATGCTATATGCTCCACGCTCTACGCTTCACGCTCACATGCTCTACGCTCCATGCTTCACGCTCACACGCTCTACGCTCACACGTTCACACGTTCTACGCTCCATGCTCATATGTTCTATGCTTTAAGCTCCATGCTCACACGCTCCATGCTCACACGCTCACTCACTCCATGCTCACATGCACACATTCTCATATGCTCACATGCTCCACACTCACACGCTCACACGCTCACTTGCACACACGCTCACTTGCTCCACGATCACACGCTCACATGCTCCACGCTCACACACTCACATGCTCCATGCTGACCCGCTCACACGCTCAAACACTCACACCCTCTGCGCTTACACGCCCACGCTCACACGCTACACACTCCTTGCTAAAATGCTCAAATACTCAAACGTTAACACACTTCATGCTCTACGCTCACACGCCCACACATCCACGCATCCATGCTCACACGCCACACACTCAAATGCTCACACGCTCCACGCTCCACACTTACACGCTCCACGCTCACACGCTCCATGCTCAAATGCTTACACGCTCCAACCTCAATGCTCACACGCACACATGCACAAATGCTCATGCGCTCCACGTTCACATGCTCCATGCTCACATGCCCATGCTCAAATGCTCTACGCTCACACGCTCACCTGCTCCACACTCACACGCTCACCTTCTCCACACTCACACATATACATGCTCACATGCTCCACGCTCACACGCTCACATGCGACACACGCTCACATGCTCACATGCTCCACGCTCATACGTTCACACGCTCACATGCATACACGCTCATACGCTCATACGCTCACACGCTCCACGCTCACATGCTCAAATACTCATACACTCCATGCTCACACGCTCTACGCTTCACACTCACACGCTCTACCGTCTATGCTCACACACTCGCACGCTCTACACTCTACGCTCACACACTCGCATGCTCCACGCTCACACACACACACATGCTCACACGCTCCACATTCACATGCTCACACGCTCCACATTCACATGCTCATGCGCTCACACGCATGCTCACATGCTCTACGTCACAAACTCACACGCTCACACACTCCCATGCTCCATGCTCACATGCTCACATGCTAACACACCAACTCTCACATGCTCCACGCTTGCACGCTCACATGCTCAAGTGCTCACATGCTAACACTCTCCACGCTCACATGCACACATGCTCAAATGCTAACACGCTAACACTCTCCATGCTACGACGCTCACATGCCCATGCGCCCATGCTCACATGCCACACACTAAACGCTCACATGCTCACACGCCCCACGCTCAAATGCCCCACGCTCACATGCTCCATGCTCACACGCTCCACGCTCACACGCCCCACGCTTACACGCTACACGCTCACATGCTCCATGCTTAACACTTACATGCTCCATGCTCAACGCTTACATGCTCACACGCTCATATGCTCACACGCTCCACGCTCAAATACTCAATCGCTCACACGCTCCAGGCTCAAACACTCAATCGCTCACACGCATACATGCTCAAATGCTCACGTGCTCCACGCTCACACGCCCATGCTGACACGTTGCACGCTCAGACGCTCACACACCCATGCTGACACGCTGCATGCTCAGACGCTCACACGCTCCACGCTCACATGTACAACACTCACATGCTCACTCGCTAAACACGCTCACATGCTCACTCGCTAAACACGCTCACACGCTCACATGCTCCATGCTGACATGCTCACACGCACACACGCTCAAACGCTCACACGCTCCATGCTTGCATGCCCACGCTCACACGCTCCATGCTCCATGCTTGCATGCCCACGCTCACACGCTCCACGCTCACATGCTCGAATGCTCAAACGCTCACACACTTCACGCTCTATGCTCACATACCCACATGCCCACACAATCACACGCTCCACGATCACATGCTTTTTGCTTCACGCTCACATGCTCACACGCTCACATGCTCACACGCTCCATGCTCACACGCACACATACTCACACGCTCACACGGTCACACGCTCAAATGCTCTACACTCTACGCTCCATGCTCACATGCTCCACGGTCCATGCTCACACGCTCCACGGTACATGCTCACACGCTCCACGGTACATGCTAACATGCTCTACGCTCGCACGCTCTAAGCTCCACGCGCACACGCTCACATGCACACACGCTCACACGCACACATGCTCACACGCTCACACGCTCACACGCTCACATGCTCACACGCTCACAAAATCACACGCTCCATGCTCCACGCTCCACGCTTCACACTCACACGCTCACATGCTCACATGCTTTACACTCCACGCTTCATGCTCACACGCTCTACGCTCACACACTCTACGCTCACACGCTCACATGCTCACATGCTCTACGCTCACATGCTCACATGCTCTACGCTCACATGCTCTACGCTCCATGCTCACACGTTCACACGTTCAATGCTTCACTCTCCACGCTCACACGCTCCACGCTCAAACGCTCCATGCTCACACGCTCCATGCTCACACGCACACATGCTCCACGCTCACACGCTTACACTCTCATGTGCTAACACGCTCACATCCTTCATGCTCATACGCTCACATGTTAACTCTCAAACGCTCCACGCTCGCACACTAACATGCTCACCTGCTCAAATGCTCATACGCTCACACGCTCCACGTTCACACGCTCACTCGGCCACATGCCCATATGTCCGTGGTCACATTCTCACACGCACAAATGCTCACGTGCTCCAACCACCTACGTTCCACGCACAAAAGCTCAAACACTCACACGCTCCACGCTCACATGCTCACTTGCCCACATGCTCGCATGCTCACACGCACAAACGCTCACGCGCTCATACGGTCACACACTCCATGCTCATATGCTTACACGATTCATACTCAAACGTTCACACGCACACATGCTCACATGCTCACACGCTCCATGCTCAAATGCTCACACAAATACATGCTCAAATGCTCACATGGTCCATGCTCATACGCTCACACATGCTCACGCTCATGCTCACGCTCACGCTCATGCTCACACGCTCCATGCTCACACGCCCTATGCTTCACGCTCCGCGTAGACACGCTCCATGCTCACACGCTCCATGCTCACTCGCTCACATGCTCACACGCTCTACACGCTCACATGCTCTACATGATCGCATGCTCCACGATCCACGCTCACACGCTCGCATGCTTCATGCTCTCACGCTTCACGCTCTATGCTCACACGTCAACACTTACATACTCCCCTCTCACACGCTCCACGCTCACCTGCTCACACGCTCCGCGCTCACATGCTCACACGCTCCGCGCTCACATGCTCACACGCTCCGCGCTCACATGCTCACACGCTCTACGCTTCACACTCACATGCTCAGATGCTCCACGCTCCACACTCACACGCTCACAGGCTCTATGCTTCATGCTCCACACTCACACGCTCCACGCTCACATGCTCAATGCTCTACGCTCACACGCCCAATGCTCACATGCTCACGTGCTTACACGCTCTATGCTCACATGCACTACACTCCCAAGCTCTACGCTCCATGCTCACACGCTCCACGCTCAAACGTTCTACGCTCACACACTCTACGCTCTACAATAGGATCTGTTCTAGGCCAAGAAAGAAAAGAGTCTTCCAAACCATTTCTTATGCCAGCAGAATGCTGTGTGATGCTGAGCTCAATTACACCACAACAGAAAAGCAGATGCTCGCAGCAGTCTACTCCTGCAACAAGTTTAGGTCTTACATTCTTGGGAGCAAGATAACGGTGTACGCTGATCATGCAGCTATCAGATATCTGATGTCGAAAAAAGTTGCTAAGCAATGGCTTATTCGATGGATCCTTCTTCTATAAGAATTTGATGTGGAGATTAAGGATGAAAAGGGGATGGAGAACGTGGTTGCTGATCACATTTCTAGGTTGGAGGACATTCCTGCTCACGAGGTTCAAACTGTCATACAAGATACCTTCCCAGATGAGTGGGTGCTTACCGTGATTGAGCAGGATGTACCTTGGTTTGCAGATATAGTGAATTACTTTGCCATTGGCAGATTCCTGATGTTAGCTGGCAACAACGAAGGAAATTTTACTCTGATCTCAAGTATTATATATGGGAGGACCCATACTTATACTAGCTCTGCGCAGACCAGGTAGTGCGGCGATGCATTCCTGAATCTGAGATGAACTCGATCCTGCAACACTGTCATTTCCTTGAGTGCGGAGGTCACTTTGGAGGCAAAAAGACAGCAGCAGAGGTACTACAGTGCGGATTCTATTGGCCCACCTTGTTCAAGGATGCCCATTTATTCACTAAGACATGTGATCGATGCCAGAGAGTCGCCAATGCAACAAGAAGAGATGAAATGCCACAGATTGGTATGTTAGAAGTTGAAGTATTTGATGTCTGGAGAATAGACTTTATGGGACCATTTGTGCTATCTCAAGGGAAAATGTATATTTTGGTTGCTGTGGATTATGTTTCTAAGTGGATTGAAGCCATTGCCACTCCCACCAATGATGCGGCTATAGTTGTAAAATTCCTTAAGGGTAACATCTTTGCAAGGTATGGAACTCCGCGATACATCCTCTCTGATGGCGGATCCCATTTCTGCAACAAACTATTCGAGAAGCTCTTGAGCAAGTATGGAGTGAAGCACAGGGTCACTTTACTTTGTCACCCTCGAACCAATGGACAAGCAGAGGTATCTAATAGAGAGATAAAATTCATTTTGGAAAAGACAGTGGGGGCTTCAAGAAAAGATTGGTCAATGCGGTTAAGTGATGCTCTATGGGCTTATAGGACAGCCTATAAAACACCTATCGGGGTATCTCCATTCAGACTGCTATATGGCAAGGCATGTCACCTACCTATGGAGCTTGAACACAAGTTGTATTGGGAAGTTAAAGTACAAAACATGGACCCTACTGCAGTTGGGATAAACCGGTTACTACAACTGTCCGAACTAGAGGAATTACAAATGGAAGCTTATGAAAACTCTCAGATTGATAAGGAAAAAACCAAGAGGTGACACAATAAGCACATTAGGAGGAGAACATTTCATGAAGGGCAGCAGGTGCTTCTTTACAATATTCGACTGAATTTGTTCCCTGGGAAACTCAGAAGTAGATGGACAGGACCTTATGAAATTGTTAAAGTATATCCATATGGCACCTTTGATATAAAGAATGATGAAACTAAGGTCTTCAAGGTCAATGGACACCGGTTGAAGTTGTACATGTCACCACAAGACCTCGTTAAACTAAAAGCAGTTACAAAGTTCATCGAGTGACAAAACAAAGAGTCCATCTCATGACTCTAAACTGAGAGCTTGTGGGAGGCCACCCACCCGGTACCATCTACCCTTTATTTTTAAAATCTTTTTGTGAATCTAACCATGTTACTTCTGAGAAGATGCAGTGGCAGCGTGCTGAGAGCAATAAGAGATCCCCTGGCAAGAGAAAAAGGGCAGCAAGACCACCCTGGCAACAAACCTCCCAGGTTGTATTGCTTCATCCCTCCATCTACATATGCATTAATTGCTTGATCATGTTTCAAGGCACACAATAGTCTAAAATGGGGGTGAATGTGGAATGGCTGTTGATAGTCTTTCCGTCCTAGTTGATGCAGGCCCTTGATTTCCTTAAGGAGTTTGTAAATTCCAGTATCATTTCTTCTGTTCGTTGAACTTATGTTTCTGTTCTCTGGACCTCATAATTAAGCTACTTACTTATGTTACTTATGTGTGTTGTCTATGTTGTGGCTTATAGAGTTATATTCATTCATGAATATGTGGTTAATGTCATTAAACTCTAGTGGTATGAACAGTGGAATGCACGAGTTTAGTAGTTGGTCTGAAGTTGAGTTTCCACATTGAATGTTTTATGAGGGAATGGAGTGATACAAGGATATGGTTTGATCTGAATGAGGTGATCTTGATGAACATGCTCTTGACTCGAACACTGCAATGAAAGGCCAGCTGCATTCACTGATAAAAGCTGAACTAACCAAAGAAGATGGAGGCATAGGCAGACCTCAAATCATAAGAAGATCAGGGGGTACATCTTAAAAAGGCTAGCAAAGTCACTGAAAAAAACAATTCATTGAATCCCCCTTGCCGATCAAATGAAGGTCCAAGCCCTTTTCACAAATGCTGGAGCAAATTCAAAAGAAAGTCAGCAACCAAAAAGAGCTGAGCAATGAAGAAGATCAAAAGAAGAAGGAAAGCAGAAGAGAAGGGTCTTGAGCATTAGTAATCATTATCTCTTAGGCAGATTGAATAAAGAGAACTACCCACCCTCGCGTAAGTCCAAGTGAGAGGCCATTATAATCCTTCCAACTCCATCAACGAGAGGACCCTTTACCCATACACTAACCCTGAAAAGAAAGAGCGTGATGAAGTTGAGGCTCAACTTGAGATCTCTACTATGACTTGTGCACTAGGATTGTGGTAAGATGGATATGAGTTCAATGCATTAGCACACAATCTAGAAAGGCCACACTAGAAGCTGCTAGGGAAGCATTGTTTGCATGCTATGTTGAGCTACATTTCATTCTAGCAGTCCTCTCTTGTCCTAAGCTCTCCTCCTGAACCAGACACACCAACAAAGTGCATGAAATGATCACTGTCTACACTTCACGCGCACATTTGTTCCAAGATCTCATCTCTGGTCTTGCATCTAGTGTATGCTTGAGGACAAGCATAGTTTAAAGTGCGGGTGTTTGATAAGACTCCATTCGGAGCTTATTTTGTGAATCATTTTACATCATTTCATGCCCTTAACACTCATATTATGCCCTAAAACATGTCTATTTGTTATAGGTTGAAGGAAGGAGATATAAGATCATATTCTAAGCAAATTCATTCGATTTATGCACCACAAGGCTTGAAATGAGAACTTGGATTATCCACCCTTGGAGGGACTGATCCGCACTTAAGCCCAACCCGAGAATTTGCAACAAAATGATCAAAGGAACAGGAGCTCGAGTCATCACCTCACCCTTCAACCCAACACTCGTGCCTAAATCACATTTAGGTGGGAAACTCAAGCATCGCATCACGTTTGAATGGGGGCAAGAAGGTCTTTACTCACTGCTTAACCACCCTTCCGACAAGGGTTACAAAAAAAAGCAACAGAGGGGAGAACAGGAACATTCGACATTCCATTTCTGGAAAATCTCTCGAAGGCAGAGACTCTTGGCAATCGTGGAGGTCAGCTCGGAGCAAAAAGCGTGGACATTCTTCATCGTCATCAGGGGAACTCTAATTCTTATCTCTTGGACCTGTATCATGACATTACATTCGGTTTTGAACATGTATTTGCAAGCTCATATCTTGAGAATGAGCTAAACTCATTCGGCTTGAGGCTCGGTTGAGCCTCAATTATGTAACACTCACGTGTATTTTGCATGTATTTA
>JAOYMZ010000584.1:0-10052 GCA_025802335.1 Pinguicula primuliflora | reverse complement strand
CACGCTCATGCTCACATGCTCACACGCTCACACGCTCACGCTCACATGCTCACACACTCACATGTTCATGCTCACACTCACATGCTCTCACGCACACACGCTCACCCTCACACGCTGATACATTCACACGCTCACACTCACACGCTCACACGCTCACACTCACGCTCACATGCTCACATGCACACACTCACATGTAAGGCTGTCGGCAATCGATACCGGTACCGGTACCAGAGGAACCAGCATAGGTACAAAAAAACAATATTTTAATTAAATAAAAAAAAATGCTCACGCTCACATGCACATGCTTACACGCTCATGTTCATACGCTCCCATGCTCTCACGCCGAAGCTTAGATTGATCATATGCTTGAGCACAAGCATCATTTAACTGTGGAGTAGTTGATAAGCTCACATTTTGTCATGTTTTGAGTTTATTTTATGCGTTACTTTCCTATATATTATGACCTAAATTGTGTTAATTTGTGCTAGGTGGAAGAAATGCCACATTTGGCCATGTGATATATAATTTCGAATCATTCTACACACATTTTGGCTTCGTATGGACTTGCAAGGGTCAATTGCAAATATGAGATACACGATCTTACACAAATCTACATTCAATGGGGTGTTACATGGATCACAAGCCAAGATTATCCATGGCTTTAGGAGCTTGCAACCGAATTACGTGTTACACACATACACACAAGTCAAATATGGTGGCTGCAATGATTACATAAGTCACCTTTCCATCAATTTCTATCAACACTTGTAAAGGAAAGAAGACTTGGTATTCACACCCAAGGAAGAGGAGAACTCTTGGAAGCTTGGAATTTGCTGATTTCAACAAGGCTATGGCTGGATATTTGGCTTGTTTTGTACCTTCCTTAGCTCATGCTTCAAGCATAAGCTAATTTCTTAAGCTCGAGACTCGGTTGAGCCGAGTTATATTTTTATTTTGTTGAATTAAATGGATACAATGTTCTAGCTTGATGTTTTATGTATGAATGTGCATGATTTCCTTTTGAATGAGTTCTTGTGCACAAGTAACTTGTTTATATAGGTAGAGTTTGCCTAGGAACAAGACCAAAATGTCAAACTCCGACACAAGGCACACAATCATCGTCGTCTTTACGTTAGAATACCCTTAACTTGCGGTGCTACATCTAGGGATAGTCTATTTCGAGCCCAAAGTCACCAGTATACATCCGGTTGAGGTTGAGGTTGAGGTTGAGGTCGATGATTTCCATTCGTTGAGTTCTAGAGTAGCTAGTGTTTTGACCATGAGCATTAGTTGCATTCAAGTCTTTCGGTACTAAATTGATCAAGCTAGGCATTGAACACGTTTAAAGGTACATGAACGCATAGTGAGGCAAAACACCAAAGCCTTGAGTATCCCTCTTTCTATTGTTTTCACCCCCCCAAATTTGTTGCTTTTTTAGTTTGAATGCTTGACGCCATTTAAGCTATATTTCTTTAATTGCTGTTCACTTAGTTATAATTAAGTTTCTGTTAGTAGTTTACAATTCACAACCCCTATGTTTGGTTATCCTGAATTTGGTTGTAATTGAAGCATGTTCAGGACCTACTTCTTTGGGAGATGTCCTTTACTCTCACATAATGTTACTACTTGAGACCGTGTATACTTGCACGAGTTTGCACACATCAACGTATGTGCGTTTGAGTGTATGAGCAAGAGCATGAGAGCGAGAGCGTGTGAGTGTGTACGTGATAGCATGTGAGCGTATTAGCATGAGCATGTGAGCATGAGAGTGTGTTGATAAGCCAAGCTTATACATGATTTTAGGCTCATTTATACATCCATTTATCTAAGAATCATAGCCTATTTCTCGGATTATGCCTTAATATATGCCTGATTATGTTCATATGCTCTAATGTAGGTGATGCTTACCAAGATATGTGTAATACACATATAACTCACACACATTGAGCTATGAAGTTAAAAGTTGTGGCTAGATAGGGCTCACTTAAATCAGTTTTTATCGCCAATTAATGAAGAGGAAGGAGTCTTGATCCTTTGAATCTTCGGATGGAAGAGTTGTATGTATTCCATTAACAAAGTCAAGGGCAAGGGTGCCATTTCAAGGGAAATTGCCCATAGTATAAAGGACTCTCATCTCCCATCACTATTCATTGTCTCTTGGACTAGCAAATCGGGAGGAGTATACACACAAATAGCAGAATATCAAGAAAAAGGAGAAGGGCTTGGAATTGGCTTCAACAACAGTTCCTATCGCATTTTCTTGTGCTCCTTTTGTATCTTTTGTAGCTCATGCCCTTAGCATGAGATAAACGTGTGAATTGGATGCTCTGTTGAGCCGATTTATGATGTCTTAGGGTGGTTTTTATGGACTAAATTTGCAAATTTGTTTCATTATGCTAAGTGTTTGTTGTTCTTACAAGATTTGGTTGTTTGGCCCTGATAACTTGATCTCAGCTTGGTCATCTTCCCTGGGCCGGAAGGATATGGGAAAATGAGACACAAGCAGCACCTACACTGCTGCCCTTGGGGTGATACCCTAGTGTGTGGTGACATATCCAAAGGATAGACCACATTAAGAGTGGTGGGTGGGATGGCACCACCCTCGTTCTCTAGCACCTTTGGTAGTGAGCCTGTAAGGCAAAATTCTCCTAGTAAGAGAAGACTAGCTCGTAGCTTAGCCATAGTGCGGGTTATAAATGGATCCCGTGGGTATAATTGAGCAAGTGAAGCATTTAGTACACGAATACTTGTTTGGACATCATTATGAAGCAATAAACCTTGCCTTGAGTAGTTTCTCTCATCTGTAACTTTCCTTGCAATTTGTTGTGTATTGTGGTTTTGTGTAGTGACAACATTGAATCTCAAGATTAGTTGTCTATTATTTTCAAGTACTTAATGAAGTTTTATTCAGTAGTTTAACTCACACATCCCTTGAATCTTCTATTGGTTTGTGATGTAGTTGTGGCATGTTTGGAAGCTACTCCTTTGGGAAAATGATCCTTGCTTACGCTTGGTACTACTTGTCACCATGTATACTTTGCACGTTATCAAGTTTTCGGCGCCGTTGCCGGGGAGTAGCTTCCCATTACATGCTCATAGTTCCTAGTTTCATTGCATTGTTAACTTTATTTTTTTTATGCTATTTTCCTCACCTACTATTTTCTTTGGTTTCACGTAGTGTATGATAACACCTTTGTAGTATCCTAACTGCAAAGTGCAAAGGTTTTGTAAGGAACAAAAAGCTGCAAGAAGAGCTCAAAAAGTTGAACCCATTCTGCAAGCAAAATCTATTGGAGTTGAAGTTGATCTTCAAGGGGCAGAAGCTGAATTCCAACAAGTTTTTGAAGAACAAGACCCAATGGCAGAGAACCCTATTGTCCCTCGTGCTAATGACAGGCCCATGGAGGCCTTTGCCATGCAAGAAGCTGCAGTGGTGGCTCCTTCTATTCGAAGACAAGTGATTGTGGCTCGTAACTTTGAGCTTAAGTCATCAACCGTCCAGCTTAAGCAAACTTATTCTACATTTGGAGGGGCTGAGACCACCCTTGCAACCATCTTGATGCTTTTTTGGAGGTGTGTGACACCATAAAGATCAATGGAGTTGATCAATAGGCCATTCGTCTCAGGTTGTTTGCCTTTTGTCTCAAAGACAGGGCAAGAGATTGGTTGCATAGTTTGCCTTCTGATTCTATTCACATATGGGAGGAGTTTCAAAAAGCCTTTCTTACCCACTTCTTTCCTCCCTCATGAACAGCAAGGATCATTAGTGAGATCTAAACCTTCAGTCAGAGGCCATCAGAAACCATACCATGTATGAAGTGTGGGAACGTTTCAAGAGTCTGTTGAGAAGTTTTTCCAATCATGGTTTGGAAGTTTGGAGACAAATCCAATCCTTTTACTTTTGATTGAACCATGACATGAGGAGAGAGAGATGTAGATGCAGTAGCCAATGGTACTTTCATGAGAAAATCTAACAATGAGGCCTTCACTATGTTGGAAGCACTTGCTCAAAACTGCTAAAAATGCCCAGTGGAAAGGTTGTATCAAAGAGGAACAGAACCTATCATGAATGTGTCCCAAAAATGATAATCTAGCAGTAGCCTTGCAAGACTTGAAAGTAGCTCAGTGAGGACCTTGTGCAAGACAACAGCAACAGTTCGTCCATCATCATCAGCAGTACCAATCTCAAGCCTTTGTAGTGCAGCAGCTCTCATGTCATCTGTGTAGAGGGGCTCATAAGGCAAACAACTGCCAGGAGAACTATATCCAACAGCAAAGGTGGAACCAAGGGGGTACCCGAATAACAACATCAGGAGAAATGAAACACCTAGCCTCTCATGGAGCAATCCTCAGGGTGCTTTGAATGCTCACTTATTGCAACCCAATGCACCTAAACCTCAAAATCAGAATCACTATCATGGAACTTCAGATGCCTCAAAGATCAAGACACTAACCAGTTGGCCGCATTGAAAGAAATACAGAGAGCAAATTCTGAGATGTTCAAGCAGTTGACTAAGCAGAATTTGAGTCTCACCTCAAAGATTGAAACCAGGCTCCAAAGCCAGCCAGCCAGCATGCAGATTTTGCAAAGTAGCAAGCAAAAATCCAGATTCAGCAAGTGACTATAAAGAATCTTGAAAACAATGTAGGGCAGCTTGCCAATCAATTACAAGAGATAGAAAGGTGTTCTTCCCAGTTTTACCAAGAACAAGCCAAGGGAGAGTTGTCACGAGATCATTATGGAGATCAGGGAAGGAACTAGAGGTACTATACCCACCTTCTGTGGTAATTCCAGTGGTTGAGAAGGAAAAAGAGATAAAACAGATGCAACCAAGGATAGAGAAGGCACAACCTAGGCAAAGAAAGCAAGTGGGAAGGATCTGAACTCACTGCAGCAAATGTTCTGAAAGCACCTTTCCCTGGAAGACTAATCAAACCCTTACTTGAATAGCAGTATAAGAAATTTTTGGACGTCTTCAAAAACCTGGAAATCAACATTTCATTTGCAGAAGGACTTTAGAAAATGCCCAAATACGCCAAATTCATGAAAGATATCCTCACTCACAAGAGGAAAGTTGAGGATGAAGGCATAATTTCTCTAACAGCCGAGTGTTCAACCACCATCAGCAAACAAATACCACCAAAGCTTGCTGATCCATGGAGTTATATTGTTCTTTTCTCGATAGGAGATCATTTGTTTGAACGAGCTTTATAAGACTTAGGTTCGAGTATAAATTTAATGTCATATTCTATTTCACAGAAACTAGGCTTTGCTGAGACCATACCCATGGGTAATACGCTGTAGATGGTTGATAAGTCATTGCAGAAGCCAAGAGGGGTGGTGGAAGACATTCTAGTGAAGGTGGATAAGTTCTACTTTCCGGTGGATTTTGTTATCTTGGACATGGCAGAAGATCATGGAGTCCCTATCATCTTAGGGAGATCTTTCCTAAGAACTGGAAATGCAATCATAGATATGAAGAAAGGAGAACTCAAACTATGGATCTAGGATTAAGAAGTCTACTTTAGTGTATATCCCACATTGAGAATGCCTTTGGATCAAGGCCATGAATCTAAACAATATCATTTGATTGAAACTCGTCTTGAGGAATTTTCTGATGGCTTGGGATGCAGTACTGATGCTTTGGAGGATTGTCTGACCACTAAAAGAGAAAAGATACTGGAAGAGTCAGTAGTGAAGTTGTATGCAAGTTATTCAAAGGAGAACTATTCTAGAGATCACAGAACTACTAAGTTACTGGGAGAGAGACTTCCACAACAATAAAGCTCTCTCATTCACCCACATGAAGTTGAGTTGAAACCTTTTCCTTCTCACTTGAAGTATGCATTCTTGGGTTTGGGGATGAAGCTACGTATTCTAATCAATAGGTAGCTGAGTGAAGCTGAAGAAGCAACCCTTATTTCTGTCCTGAAACAGCATAGAGTAGCCCTAGGATGGACGTGCACAAGATCCTTATGGAAGATTATTCTAAACCTGTAGTTGTAGCACAACGAAGATTGAACCCCAACGTGAAGGAGGTTGTTCGAAAGGAAATCTTAAAATGGCAGGATGTAGGGATAATCTACCCTGTTTCAGATAGCAGTTGGATCTCACCAGTTCAATGTGTCCCTAACAAAGGAGGGATAACAGTTCAGAATGGTGAAGGGGAAGAGTTGATAACCATGAGGCCTATGACAGGATGGAGGGTTTGCATGGACTATAGAGAGCTTAATAAAGCAACAAGAAAAGACCACTATCCCTTGCCTTTCATTGATCAGATGCTTGATTGGTTGTCAGGCGATGAGTTCTACTGCTACTTGGATGGTTATAGTTAGTATAACCAGATTATGGTTTCTCCTGATGACCAGGAGAAGACTACATTTGCTTGTCCCTATGGCACTTTTGCTTTTAAAAGGATGTCATTCGGCTTATTCAATGCTCCTGCCACATTCTAAAGGTGTATGATAGCAATTTTCTCTGATTGATTGAAGAAATCATAGAAGTTTTTATGGATGATTTCCGCGTCTATGGAGATGCATTTGATCAATATCTGATGAATCTGAAGAAGGTATTACAGAGATGTGAAGATATCCAGTTGGCCACGAATTGGGTAAAGTGCCACTTCATGGTAAAGGAGTGCATAGTTCTAGAACACGAAGTAAGCAGAAAAGGCCTTGAGGTTGATAAGGCCAATATTTAAGTTATAAGAAGTATCCCTCCTCCAAATTATGTGAGATCAGTGAGGAGCTTCTTAGGGCATGTAGGGTTCTACAGAAGGTTCATAAAAGGCTTCTCAGCAATTGCTATGCCATCTGTTGGAGAAAGACGTGGAGTTCAAGATGACTGTGGAGTGCTTACAAGTTTTTCAAGCTTTAATGAAACACTTAATCCCTGCACCAGTAATGCAAGCACATGATTGGGGCCTACCCTTTGAATTGATGCGTGATGCTTCTGATTCTGCTGTTGGAGAAGTGTTATGTCAAAGAAAGGAGAAATAGTTCACCACCATCTTCTGTGCAAGTAGGATGCTCACCGCTGCAGAGCTGAACTACACAACTACTGAAAAGGAAATGCTTGTAGTTGTGTACTCTGTCAACAAGTTCAGAGCTTACATCTTGGGAAGCAAGGTTATAGTTTATTCTGACCATGCTGAAATTGGATATCCCATGGACAAGAAAGATGCTAAGCCTCGGTTGATTCACTGGGTTCTCCTCCTTCAAGAATTTAATATGGAGATCAAAGATAAGAAGGGTGTTGAAAACATGGTGGCTGACCACCTATCCAGGCTTGAAGGAACCAGCTCCCGTCCTATGTCTTCTGCTCCCATCCAATATGTGTTTCCTGATTAACCACTCTTTGCTGTGACTGTTCAAGCCCTTCCATGGTATGCTGATTTAGTAAATTATTTATCTTCTAACATGCTTCCTCCCTTATCTTATCAGCAGCGCAGGAAGTTCTTTTCTGATCTAAAGAACTACTAATGGGATGAGCCTTACCTGTACAAGATGTGTGCTGATCAAATGATCAGAAGATGTATCCCTGAAGCTGAGATGGAGTCAATCTTGTAGCACTGTCGCTCCCTTGAATGTAGAGGCCATTTTGGTGGTCAGAGAACAGCATCCAAGGTCCTACAACATGGTTTTTTCTGGCCTACCTTGTTTAGAGATGCTCATAAGTATGTGCAAGGTTGTGACAGATGCCAAAGAGATGGCAACATATCCAACAGAAATGAGATGCCACAAGTTTGATTGTTAGAAGTGAAGCAGTTTGATGTCTAGGGGATCGATTTTATAGGGCCTTTCGTGCCAAGTAATGGCCATCTTTACATCTTAGTTGTTGTTGACTATGTTTCTAGATGGGTAGAAGCCATCTCATCTCCCACAAGTGATGCAGTAGTGGTGGTGAAGTTCCTTAAGCAGAACATCTTCTCAAGGTTTGGCACTCCTCGGTTTATCATTTCTGATGGAGGCTCACACTTCGGTAACAAACTTTTCTCCAACCGGTTGGCCAATTATGGTGTCAATCACAAAATCTCTACACCTTATCATCCACAAGCTAATAGCTTGGCAGAAGTGTCAAACAGAAAAATCAAACAAATCTTGGAGAAAACAGTAAGCAACACAAGAAATGATTGGGCCTATAGATTGTTTGATGCATTGTGGGCATACAGAACAGCTTTCAAAGCACCAATTGGAGCCTCACCATATAGGATGGTCTATGGAAAAGCTTGGCATCTACCTATAGATTTGGAACAAAAGGCTTTCTGGGCCATCAAACAACTCAATATGGAGCCATTGGCAGCCGGCAAAAAGAGAATTCTGCGACTCTTAGAATTGGAGGAACTAAGACATCATGCTTATGAAAGTTCTAAGCTGTACAAGAAGAAGACTAAGTTATGGCACGACATGCACATCAGGCCCAAGAACTTGGAGGTTGGTAAGCAGGTACTCTTATTCAATTCAAGGTTGAGATTGTTCTCGGGCATGTTGAAGAGCAAGTGGTCAGGGCCTTATGAGATTGGTAAGGTGTATTCATTTGTAGTTGTAGATTTGAAAAATGAAGCAAGAGGTCTCTTCAAGGATAATGGCCACATAGTGAAGCCTTACACTACCCCTCAAAACTTTGTCAAGAGGAGGGAAGCCATCCATTTCACATGATCTTTCTCGAAGTCTTTCACGAAGCCATCCACACATGAGGACAAGTTAGACTTTCAGTGTATGGTGGGTGTGTGGTGAACTGATATTTTCGTGCCTATGATATTCAGCTGCTGATCTTGAACCAGTGAACCCATTCTGATGCATTTGAGCTAAACTTTTTGCTTGATTTTTTTGCCTTAAGCTTATTTTGCATTCTAATTGTTAATTGTGAATTATGCATGCTCTCTATTTGTGGCTTGAATATTTATTGATGCCTATCTGGGAGAGGAAGATAGATGCTTCATTGGATTGAATGGATTTAGTGCATGAGCTAAGTGACATCCGAAGCGGAGTTTCCATATCACTTCTTATGAGGGAATGGAATGAAACAACTTCTAGTTTGGTCTGAGTGAATGGTTCTTTGTGCACCTGCTCTAGGCATCATGATTTGTAGTGAATAATCAGCAAAGAGCTAAAAAGAACAAGGCTGAACCAGCAAGATAGAAAGCCAAAGCAAGAAGAAGAAAGAAGGTCATTGAACCTCTTCAATCTAAGAAATAAGAAGGGATTAACGTGGAACCCTCGGTACTAAATACAAAGATGTATAAAGGCCATCAATCAAGTCTACATTAGCCTTGGAGCAAATCCAGGCAGCAAGACGTTCAGCAGCACAAGACAAGCTGAGTTATGAATCAGATTGAAAAGAAGTGCAAGCAAGAAACAAAACAGTTTGATGCAAGATGCAAAAGGAGGAGTCTTGAGAAGTTGATTACTTTGATCTCTCACACAGATTATATATGGAAGGTCTATCTACTTTTCATGGAAGCCAAAAATGAGAGGTCATCTATTCTGCTCAACTCCATCAAGAGAGGAGCCCTCACCTATACACCACCCCTAAAGAAAAGTGTGATGGAGTTGAAGCTTGGCTTGAGATAGTTGCAAAAGCTCGTGCACTAGGGTAAGAGGGTAAGAATGAAGAGTTGATGTGGATTATATATAATGTCACAATCCTATCAAATTTATATTCGTAATACCAAGACAACTCTAGACTCGTATAGAGAGTAAAGAAGTCCCGAGTCGACTCTCGAAGAATTTGGGGTGGGAATTAGTGTACAAGTGAATATTTAAATACCATAATATATTATTGTAAACACACCAAAAGTCGTTTAGAGTTGTTCTTAATTCTAATTAAATAAAAAATAGCAACGAAAACAATTAAATTTAAAGGTAGAAACTAGGGGATAAATATGGATATAGGACACTAACCCATCCCTTGGATGCTAACATAAACATGCTCCTAATCTAATGTAGTTTTCAATAGAATGGTGAGTATAATTTCTAGCCTCTAATCACTTGAACAATTAACCCTAGCCAACTAAGTAGCAAATAATTAGTGTAGGAAAAACCCAATTAAA
>JAOYMZ010000583.1:0-10054 GCA_025802335.1 Pinguicula primuliflora | reverse complement strand
GGACCAGGATCGGGCCCGAAATTTTGGGCCCGAATTAGTTCGGGACGGGATCAGAATTCGGCAAATCCTGAACCCGAATCCTGAATGCCCACCCCTAGCGGTGGACTGGCGGTGAAAAAGCCTCCAAAAGATCAAAAGCCAAAAGCTCCCCTAGAGCAGTTTCTGGGAGGCTTACGGCGGTGACAATTTTATAATTATTTAAAAATTCACTTTTAAGATAATTTTGTTTATATACAAATCGATAATACCAAAATACCCAAAAAAATTTCCGTATTATATACATTTTATCACACTATTTTTTTTTTATTTTTGCCACAGTAAAGTCCCCACTGCAAGCACTTTATAACTTCCTTATAAAATCACCTTTTTTAAAAGAGTAATGTTACTTGTACACACTTTATTGACATCATTCATTAACATTTGATGTGGCAACCATCACAACCACATGTTATATTATTTATTTTCTTTTAATTGTAGTTGTGATTATTGACATGAACCAATAATATCAAACAAAAAATGTGTACAAATAGCATTTTTCATCTATTTAAGAACCAATCAAACTGCATAACAGTCTAGTGAGCACTTCAGTTTTCACCAAACAATCTAGTGATGAACTACTGATGGGACCAATCTTCCAGTGATGGTCGTTGTCCAGCTACGACTCATACGTGATACAACTCCTGGCATCGGGAGGAAACATATGTGTGGCTTTGCAAGTGTAAGCGTCACATAGAATCAATTTACAACACAATAAGCGAAATGTCATGGAGGTGGAGCCAATTTTCCAGCTACTTTTTTGGGCAAGCAGACAAGATAGAAAACGTAAGCGAAAAAGATCTTACGACAACGTAGAGGATCATATGATTGTGGCAATCGTGGACTCCCTTGTTACCTTCTCTTTCTCCTCAAACAAACGAGTGTCGGATATACACTTCTGTAGCAAGCAGCTTTCATGAGCATTGGTTTTGTGTGTGGCTCTCTTTTCTTTATCTCTATCCATAACCCCTTAAAACTACATGTTGAATGGGATTTGTATGTCCCTGAGGAAAAAAAAAAATGTTGAACCAAGAAAATCCCTCCCTTCCACTAGAGAATAGTTGGGCAGAATTTACATTACCGGAATTGTTGAATGATGAGATTGTTATAGCTTTGCATGCATCCATCGAGAGTGAATGGGACATGCTCCGGCGATCAGCATGCCAGACAGCAGCTGGGAGAGCTCTGTGGAAGAAGGTGACAAATGACCAGCTGGCTGAGTTGTTTGCAGGACAGAAGTACCTGAGAAGCATATACGAAAAGATCAAGAAAGATCTGCTCAACAATGCAAGGGAAATTTCAGGAGTTATGCTTGCCGTTCGGACACTTTGGTTCGATTCAAAACTCGAAGCAGCTTTGAGTTCCTTCGAAGGCAGAGGAGCACAAGTGGTTCTGCTAGGTGCAGGTGAGTAAATGCTTCAAGCTTTCAGCTACGGACCTGTAAAATAACAAGCCATTGTCTGAAAATGAATATATCTTTACATGCAGGAATGGATGCTAGATCGTATCGCTTAGGATGCTTAAAAGAAAGCAGTGTCTTTGAGGTTGATTTTCCTGAGGTTTTGAATGCAAAAGTCACAATTATAGAGGCGGCAGTAAATTCAAGAGACGAACATCATCATCCAAGCATGAAAGCAAACATACTCAGAAGAGTGGGAGCTGACCTGAGAGAAGATGACTGGATTGAAAAACTCCAATTATCAGGATATGAGCCAGAGAAGAACACGGTTTGGATTTTGGAGGGAGTTCTGTATTACCTGTCGCATTCCCATGCGATGAATGTGCTTAAAATAATCTCAGAGAAAAGCAACCTAACCAAAACTGTCCTCTTAGCAGACTTCATGAATAAACAAGCAACCACATTATCCAGCTCCACCTTCCATTTCTACTGTGATTGGCCTGAAGAACTACTGCCATCTCTGGGGTTTTCAGGTGTAAAACTTTCACAAATTGGCGACCCAGATGCAAATTTTGGCTTATTGCAAGATCCAATGAATCTGTTCAGCAAACTACTCAAGCTGCCAAGATCCATTCAAACACATCCAGATGACGGGACACCACTTGGCCGCTTGTATTTGCTGGAGGCTTCTGGTTCACCGAATCAAACCACTTCATGAGGATGGTATCTGGTAATACCTACCAAAGCATCATTTTTAAAACATATGCAGAAGTTTCTTAGTAGCAGGAATTTCATGTACATTTACTCTTCAAATTCTGGAAGACATATCGCCTTCAAGCAGGTTGAAATTAAAAAAGAACCATTTTCATCTTACTTTGAGAAGTAAGCAGTACTCCAAGGTGAGGTAGATGACCTCAAATGGGGTAATGGAAACAGTTTTCTCTAAGCCAGAGGTGGATTGAGGCATAGAAAATGATAGGCAATTTTCTGGTAATGCATTCTGCTACATGTATACAACTCAGTAGACTATTGTCTCGTGGATCTACCATGTATAATATTATTTCTCCAGCCGTTAAGCAGTCATACCAAGACAATTGGGAGTCTCCATAAAGTGGTATAATAAAGTTCGACTTAAAAATTTTAGCTGTATGCGGACAGCTACATGGTTAAACAGACCTTGACCTCCACGCACTAGCATCTGCATTCTTTTCGGATAATCCACTAGCATCTAAATAGAAGATGTAAGTACACATATTTCATTCAGTAAACAGGCATGATTATGGACCAACAAAGAAACAAATATAAAGATTAGTCAAAGGTCTGAACTTGGCAAAGAATATATCTGCTAGGGTCAGAAGCCGATTACATATAACTGTGTATATAAATAAGTGAGGAATTTACTTGAACATCTTAGAAGCAAAAATAAAATACATGATACACACTTAGGCTAACAGCTTACATTTCCAACGAAACTTTGGTAAACAGTTTACATTTCCAATCAAGCTTTAGAGAAAAGTTTTCGCTAATTGAAGTATCTAGACTTGAAGACAGTTCTTGATACCCTGCTCAAAGTTGTTCAGTGAAATTATAGTATCTTTCAGTGCAACTGCAACTCTTTCCCTGTGGCAAAAAGGATGAGCCAGAGCCCTCTTTGAGCAAAAAGAAATTCGATGCATGAGAAATTTGAAGGAAGAATATTCATTCCTATAAATATGAAAAGCTATGTCCATGCATTTTTCTTAGTTACCCAGTTGAAGCAAGTTGAATGTCCATTAAGAGAAGAAAACGATCTGCCCATTAATTGCCTGAAAGCATGGAGCTACACGCATCTCCGTAAGTACCCTGTACGACATATCCAGAGAATGCTCGAAACAAGACCTCAACTAGAATTAACCTTATCCAGATAAGTATCAAAAGAAATCAATTAAAATGCAGTATGTCCAGTACATGCGAAGCACCAACCCAACATTTGTTCTGTACCTGCGATATCCAGAAAGAGTTTATATTCATGTTCCAACCGTACTATCCTCCAACAAGACCCCCCCCCAAATCAATTTCCATCTACAATTGGGCATGATCCGGACTCAAAAGAGAAGGGAAGGGATTACAGAAAACCATTTGGATATGCATCCCATTGAATTTGTTGCTAAAATTGAATTCATTATTACCCTTCAACAATGACAAGCCATCTTTGGAGGGAAGAGCGACCGTGATCAGTAATCAAAGCTGGAATTGGCTCAAGTTCAGGAAGGAGATCAAGGCTGGCCACAGTTTCAATGAATGAATGAGGAGCAACGATTCCTTCATGGTTGCGCAATCAGAGAGATTTAGGTACAGATGCCGATGGACAACGCGTCTGCGAGACGCGATTGGAGGAGAAAAAGGGCCTTAGGGCTGGAAGAAATGGCCGGCGGCCGCTGGTAGAAAAATTCGAAATAAAAGTGAAAAAATTTTGCGAAAATAATGAAAAAAAAAGTCGCATATCGGAGCCAGGTTTCGATCCTGGGACCTGTGGGTTATGGGCCCACCACGCTTCCGCTGCGCCACTCCGATTTTGTGATATGTCTCACCAATATTATATATTTATACAAATGTCTGATTTAATTCCCAAGGAAGACTAAATTAAAAATCATGTTTTATTCATTTTCGTGCCACGCAATAAAAAGATTGAACAACTTCATGTGTAAATCTGGCCGCACGCACTATAAAGCACCTCAAAGTACGCTCGGAGGCGTACTCATCACTTTCCTTCTGAATTCCTCCCCATTCACAGAGCTGTCAGTTTTCCAGTTATTCTTCAAAACACAAAGCCCCAGTAGAAGAGGGATCGAGAAACCAGAAAGGATCAGTAATAAAGCACAACGAAACACACACAAAAAAATCCCGTCTTGCTAGCATCGGGACAGACATTGGGGTGACTCCTCCACGTGGCGCAAACTCATTTTCCTGCTTGTTGGCAATCCGAATTTGATACCTGGGTATCCGGATGAGAATAAGAAAGTACTCTGCATTTCCGCCAAAATAGTACAAGAATTGGGTGGTGTTCTCACTCAGTGAGAACAGATTGTGTGAGGGTATATCCCCATTTAATGCCTCAAGTGGAGGTTCTATATAAACGTGGAGTATCTGGTTCGATTCGTGGTGTTCAAGTCGTGAAGGTTCTCGGTCTTGTTCCTCGACTTTCTTGGAATGGCTACTTAATAGGACGATGCTTATCGCCAAAGGGCGCTCATTGTTGATTTGTGCCTCCCTGTTTTCTTCCCCCTTATTCACGTACTCATTTTCTTCGAGGATTTTACATTTCCACTCCAGCGGATTTGGTTTGTCGTACGCTGACCAGTTTACCGGTAGGAGGAAGGTGAATCTTGGTAGAGGTTTGTTTGTGTAGCTTCATTGGTTATGATAATTGAGTTTGAATTGAAATATTTCTTGCTCGAAAATGTTTAAATATATGCTAATTACAACTGATGGAGGTGAGTTTTTCTTTACCACGGATAAATTCTCTGTGGAATGCTATTCTCCTGTTCCTGGATGAGGCTTAAGTGTAAAATTAGTGTTTGGTTTTGATCAATTTGATTGCTTTTATATATGGCTTATCTTCTGTTACTTTCCTACTCGAGTCGTTAGCAGAACTAGCTCTTTCTTGTTTTCCCATTCATTATTTGTTTATTTCGGAGTTTTTTCGGTCAAGTTCCGGTTCACACAGTATATTGAACATGCACGATTGATTGTTGACAGAATTTCCTTTTCAATTTGACTGAATAATCGTTGGAGATCTGATGTCCCAAAATCTTATTATACATATCCTGTTCTGTATTGATTTCTTTGAGTAGATGCTGCCTGTGAGGGAAGTGCAGGGATGTCCTTTCAGCCCAGATATATTTAACAGTTTTATTGCCTTCTCCTTCATCAGAGTTGAGAAACAATCATCCCGGTAGCATTAGGATGACGAACAGAAAAACCTGTCAGCCTGAGCTGAGTGTTCCCGATGAGGGTGATAGGCATCCTCGTATATGGTCATCTCCAGAAGGAGGACCAAAAATTGGTATAGGAAAGCAAATCTTCTGCAACAGATCTCTGAACATGAGGAGCATTGTTGCTGTTGGATTCGACATGGATTATACTTTGGCCCAGTACAAACCCGAGACATTTGAATCCCTTGCCTACCAAGGCACAGTCAAGAAGCTGGTTAACAATTTGGGCTACCCCGCAGAGGTTTTTTGTTCTATCTTTCTTCTTCTTCTCCACGGAATTGTTCGGATAATAATATCATTTGATTGAAACAGTGCTTACTGATTAACTAGATGTGCATTTCTCTAATCTGGATCGACTAATACTGACCCGACGGTTTTCATGCTGATAAAACATTTCAAATTATATTATATCGACTTTGCCTTATAATAGATGGAAGTGTTCTGCTTGCAGTCAGCTTGTTTAAGATTTTAACTCAACTCAGCTTTATCTCTAGTTACTTCACTGGTCATTTGATTGGCGTTACATGGTCAGAGGACTTGTTCTAGATAAAAAGAGGGGCAATATACTGAAGGTTCGTGTTACTGAATTCAGTATATTATTTATTTTCTTTTTCTCTCTTTTTTTTCCAGCAAAACTCTTCTTTTCTCTCTCTCTCTTAGTTATCTTTTCAACCTGTTCGTTTGATTCTGTAATTAACAGATGGATCGACACAAGTATGTAAAAGTGGCTTATCATGGATTTAGAGAATTGTCGAAGGAAGAAAAAGTTGCTGCTTATGGGAGCACATTGATCCGTGATGCATTTGATGAGCCTGAATATGCTTTAATTGACACCCTTTTCTCTCTTGGTGAAGCTTACTTATTTGCACAACTGGTTGACTTCAAGGATAATAATCCGGAAAAACTTCCAGCTGAGTAAGAGAATTACTCCCTTTCCCAATTCCCCTCTATCCTTCAACACAAAGTGCAGTGGATAATATATTCTTATTTGTGTATTATAAATTTCATAAGCTTTGCATTGAATTTTTCCATGTGGATCTTTTAGAGAAAACTGTCGTATAAATATTTTACATAAAATTGCATTTTCATTGGAGAAGCAACACCATATAAATCGTAAATATGTCTGCTGTTACCTTGTTTGTAGTTGTACATTTAATAAACCTCGAATTGGATGTATTTGTGTCGACTTTTCATGTAAAATTTGTCATTCTCCTTACATTTGGAGTCTATGGTTCTTCTAAAACTGCTCTGGAACTTGCTAAGAAAATATCTAATGAGTCTAGTTAGATCTTATATTTGGAGATTATTTGGATTTTGCTCTTATAACATATAATTTTATTCAGTTAAATAATATTTCATTGGACCTATACTCAGATATGCGCTTGAGAATTAATAGTTTACCAATTGTTAGTGGTTTGGTTAAAGTTTCATCTTCATAACGTGTCCGATTAAAAATTTAGCTGGTTCCTTTAATTAATAAGCAATGGGAAATGAATATTTGAAACTTTTACCGGTGGCGTACTTACTGGGAAAAGGCATCTAATCATCCTCTGGTAATTAACTTATTAACAAAATACCGTAGATTCTAATTCACTGCACAAATGTCTACCTTATCATATTGTTAACTTACATATGGACTCATGATTAGCAGAGTTACATTGACCGAAAAACTGTAAACAAAATACACGTATTAACTCCTCTTTAAACTATCAGGCTGCTTTAGGTTTTGTCTTCCATATTCCAACACTTGCATTTCTAATGAAAATGTAGATACTCTCGTATGTATAAAGATGTTCGAGCTGCAGTTGACTTGTGTCATCGTGATGGGACACTAAAGAAGATGGTTGCAGAAGATCCTGGAAGGTACTTCAGAAATGATGCTATGACGTTTTCAATATGATTAGCTATTGATTTCCTTTATTGACTCCTTAATTTATTATTCTTGACGTAACTGGCTGGATACTTGTCCTTACTAGTTATTTGTTTTGATTAATTAATGTTCTTGGAGGGCAAGAGGTTTTATGTTCATCGAAATATGTAGAGCATTCTTCTCTAGTTACCTAATATTTACAGAACATGCCGGACTCAGGGTGAAACAAACATTCATGGGGCTACCAGCCATCTTCTATGACTCTTGATATCGGTCTCATAGGGTGAAAAAAAACATGCATGGGCTATCATATCGTCAACTTCTTTGACTCATAAACTCTCCTAGCTGTCTCATTTGCTCGACCAGTCATCATGAACTCTTGCATAAACTTGCTGCTCGATACTCCTTTCTTCTTGCCCCCTCCCCTCCCCTTCCCCCAATGTAAATTAAGTAACGTGGTACTAATAGATCCAATGGGAATGTGGCCATTGGGATGTGTATAGATTTTGGTATGACATTTCAAACTATTGCTTGAAGAATTTCTTTCGGTATTTCTCTTCATCCAAAGAATACAACGATTTTTACCATTCCATGTTGTATAATTGGACTGCACATTCAACTGAATCATCTTATCAAAATTGATATAAATTATCTGTGTATCATGTTGGGAAATACTAGTATTTACTTCTTATTAATGGAAAACCAACATCCTTTTGCTATAATGCTACGGTCTATTTATGATATCATATCAGATATATCAATGAGGACCCTGCGATTGTTCCCATGCTGAAGATGTTGAGAGATTCGGGTCGCAATACTTTTTTGGTAACCAACAGGTAATCAATCTGATGGCCAAATGTACGTGGAGATAGATGATACGCGCAAACATTAAATTTATGTTGCCAAAAATCCAAGAAATACTCTATGCAATTTCACTGCTACTGTGTTCAGTTGATAGCCACAACTAGATTTTGCTTCATGTACTTTTATAAATCATTATAGCCCCGGTTGGGATCTTTCTTTACCTCATTCGCATGACAATTACTGAAATATTTGAAAAAGTTTCATGTACTTTCTATTATTATATCCAATATAATGATATATCTACATTTTTATTCCATTTAGAAATAAAAGTTAAGGCCACCCATCTTTTGGCCGGGCTAGCTCAATGAAACTCAGAGCATTATCCAAATATTTAATTGGTAAAAAAAAATCTTGGTTGAGCAAAATATTTGATTGATTGCAGGCTTATGTCATAGCTTTAGCAATATTTGTGATCATTTCTTTCATGCACCTGTGAATTTCTATGAATTCATTTTGTATTTTCGATCCTTTTTCTTCAGATTACATTTTCTTCTTCTTTTATTTACTTCTTTGGCTTATATTAAGAGGTCTTCCTATTTTAACTCTAACTTGCATGCATTGCAATTGATGTACGATTTCCTTGTATGCTGAATTTAACAGACCTTCTATTAATTCTTGTGCAGTCTATGGGATTATACAAATATCGTAATGAACTTCCTCTGTGGGCCAATATCAGCGGATAGTTCCTCTGCTTTGGATTTTGATTGGCTTAAATACTTCGATGTCGTTATTACTGGCAGGTCATTCACTTTTCTTAGTTATTAAAAGTTATTCAGCTATGGCTATCCTCTAATGTGTTCAGTATTAATTTGTTATCGAGGTACATTAAGAAGCAAGAATAGATGTGATCCAACTGTTTGATCTTTCTAATTTTGTTTTCACCAGCTTCAGTAGCAAGCTCAGTACTGTGTGAAATCTAGTTTTATTTTCTTCTCTAAAATCCTGGGAGCAAATTTTCTGCAAATTACATTATGACTCATTTTGGCAGTGCAAAACCAAGTTTTTTCCTTGATGAGAACCGTGCTAATCTTTTTGAAGTAGATCCTCAGTCGGGTATGCTCATCAACACGGATAACGGAACTCCTATGGCTCAGGTTTGTTAATGCATTCAAGATTTTCTCCAGATGAGATTTTGTAAGCTGCTTCTATGTGTCCTCTCTGATCATATCTGTTGCTGATTGACTAGGTAGATACTTCTCTAAGGGTGCCAGAGAAGATTGACAAAAGTTGCCAAATTTTCCAGGTGCGTTATTCCGTCCGAGAGAAAAGAGGATTACACACAAGGACATAATTAGTTGAACCAACCATTAAAGTTATATGCCTGGAATTGCATTAAGTTGGAAAAAACTGATCAAGTTTCCTAAACCATGAATAAACTAGAAATAACAGTTCAACTGAATTCTTCGTTCATATTAACCCAACCAATCGTTCGAATTAATCCATACTAAGAAAAAACTAGGGACAGTGCCAACTTAGCTGGATAACTTGTTCAAACTAAGTGATATTATGAAATTGCCAAAGCCTTTATTTCCTTATTTTTCCGGTTATTTCCATTCCATATTTTCAATAATTGTTCCGAATTTACATTTGCAGGGAGGAAATGTGGGGCATCTTCATAAATTACTCTCGATAGAATCAAGCTCTCAGGTATTATTCCCCTGGAAGGATCTTTTTCCTGTTTCCCGTCTCTAGTTTAGTGTTTTGATCGCGAAACCACATGAACTTGTCTGGATGTTTTTTTTAACAAAGCAGAGTAAAGGTGGTGGCTAGAGGCTTTTCAAAAAAAAAAAAAGGTGGTGGCTAGAGGCTTTTGAGCTATAGGCACGTTTACAGGAGGCTACGAGATATGTAGTGATGAAGAGAGGGCAAGAGGTTGGAACATATGCCTTTCCTTACAAATGGAGCCGGTGG
>JAOYMZ010000582.1:0-10054 GCA_025802335.1 Pinguicula primuliflora | reverse complement strand
ACTATAGGATTGTATTTTGTAAAATGGTTACATCACATTTGTATTGGTTGGGTAACTATAATGTGCAGCTAGAGTACCGCTTATAGTTTATGGCTGTAAAAACGTCATTACCACTACAAATCCTCAATACAGGTCTCACCGATTGAACGAGAAACAAGATAAAAGATTTTATATTCCTCTTATAATGCGTGTGTAATTTAATATGATAAAGAAATTAAACACACGAGATAAGATAACAAACTAAGCTGTTACATATTGCAACATTTAGTAGTTGTAAAATCCTAACTCTTTCGTACATCAATTGGAATTTTTCTCAATTGGAATTGATTCATGGAATATGAAGACTTAGTGTAAAGACACTTGTCCTAATTGCCTAAGTCCATGAAAAGAAAAAGGATAATGATGAGCTACATGCATGACATGTGTCAAAACACGTCTTGTAATAAATATAAGTATTATGCATTCCTTTTGAGATATGACCACCTCATGAACGTGGGAAAAAGATAAGAAATTCATTTTATCTTGTGAAAAAGGTGGGAAGAAGCAATTCCAAGAGATTGGTGAAAGAGAACAAGCTAGGTGATCTCTAGCAAGATCTTTAGCCAATATAAAGACAAGATCCGTCCAATCTTCCCTCCACTAGCACTCTCCCAATGAGGACAGAGGTATAGGCCACTCAACCCACTGAGATTGCACAACATGCCCAGTTAGAGGAAAGGAGAGAATCAACAGGTAAGATTCCCCCCCAAGGTGCTTCCCCTTCCCCAACGAATGTTGTTACTGAGGACTGTTTAATTGCTCTGATAAGACAACTGTCTCACCTGGCTCTGATTCACATCATGCCCCTATAGTTGTAGAAAATCCTGCAAGCATCCCACAAGACATTAGCACTGAGCCCAATAGACCGATAGAGGACAGCATATATCAGGACTTAACACATAACTCAGTCAAAACCACCACTGCCTTAAACGCCAATGCTCCTATTTATCTTCCCGCACACACAACTCTGCATACTAGCTTTAGTGACTTAGCCAGCCCAGGATTAATCTTAACTGAAAACACTATAAACCAGACCCTAAAGAAGTTATACCAAACCCATCCTGAAATGGTCTCTGACATTTTAAAAGGCATTACTGCCTCTCAATCCCCCAAGGTAGCATCCCCTTCTGAGGACCATAAGAAAATGACATACTCCAAAACTGTGATGTCCTGAAACCCCCCGAACAGGATCTAGTCACCCCTCAGTTTCAACCTTCACCTCAGATTAATAGTAAGTCCTCTTAAAAGAAGTCTAAGACCAAAAAGAAGGTGTTAAGCAAAGAAACCAGTAGAATGGTCCTATCCCATGAAAAAGTTCAAGAACAGTCAGTCAATAATCCCTTTGATCTTATGATAATGGTTGATCATGATTCACAAAATGCTACTATAGAAGAATTAGAGAGCGAGCTACATTACTGTAAACCAACAACCAATGGAGACTTAATCCCCATAAAATCTCTAATTGTAGATCTGAGACTTGAGGATCCCTCCCATAATGCAATTAGAATAATATCCAGTATGTCCGATAATGAAGAGGAAAAATCACCTAACAACAACAAACTATGGCAGAGTGCAGTAGAATTAAGTGAATCAAATGAGGATTTCTCCACATATCACTCTAGGAGATTTAAAAAGTCTTAGAAGAAAAATTGAACAAATCCCGAGAGGATTATCTGGTGAACAACACAGCACAAAAGTTAGTAGCACATCACTCTGGATATCCTAGAAGAAACATCCAAAGACAATGACAAAGGCTCTTATTTGGAACATAAGGGCAATATGGAACATTCCATCACAGAGAAGGCTAGTTAGATTAGTCAATCTGCATAAACTGGAGTTCATAATATTACTAGAGCCAAAAATTAGAAAGGAAAGGATTCCATTCTTGCTAAAGAAACTTAAATTCGCACAGGGAGTATTTAACTATTCCGGCTCAATATGGTTCTTGTGGAAACAATCCCTTAAATGTTTAGTATTTATTGATTCTTCCTAGTTGTTAGTTATGCAGGTATGTTTTAACAATTGTGCTAACTTTTGTAATATTCAAGGTGTATATGCGAGCTTCCACAGACAGGGAAGACAAGATCTTTGGCATATAATGCGCCAAGTAAGCAATGCTGTCATTGAACCCCTTCTCATAGGTGGGGACTTCAATGCTGTATGTCTGGCAGAAGAAAAAAATGGGGGCAGGCCCATCAGCCTAGGTTCTGCCACTGACTTTATAAAAGCTATTCAAGACAGCTGCCTCACCGATGCTGGCTTTAGTGGAAATCCTTATACATGGTGTAACAGCAGAATGAGATCAGCTCGGGTAGTGAAAAGGCTGGACAGAATATTGTTGTCTCAGAGATGGATAATAGAGGCAGCGAAAGTGCAAGTCACCCATCTGAACAGAGGATTCTCAAACCATGCCCTGTTACTGATAGAAATGGTATCCTCAGGTCCAAGACCCCCTGGGGGATTTCAGTTCCATAAATTTTGGACTTCACACCCAGATTTCTCTCGTGTGATATCAGATTCTTGGTCCCAAGCAGCAACGGTCAGCAATCCAATCAAGAACTATTATGGAAAACTCAAGGTCCTGCGCAAAGAGCTAAAAGAATGGAACAAGTCTATCTATGAGAATATTTTTGCTAACATCAGGAAAGCTGAAGATGAAATAACTGAGCTAGAACGTATAAGTGACCTTTATGGTCAGGACCTTGACAGGAAACGTCTTCAGCTAGCTCATGAACAACTTAAGCAACATCTTCTGGCAGAGAAAATATATTGGAAGGAGCAATCCAGGATCAAATGGCTCAAAGAGGGAGACCGAAACACTTCCTTTTTCCACCGTACTATTCAGATTCGGCAAAGTAAATCCTCCAGAATCTCTCTGACAGCTGGGAATCGACGTACTGCACCACCAGAGGACATCCCTTCACCAAACAGCTATCAGCTGAAGAAACAACAACCTCACCTCGCTTACTGAGCGAAATTCCCAAAATGGTTTCAGATCAAATGAATCAGCGCTAAACAGCCTGGCCAGATTTAGAAGAAGTGAAACGAGCTATCTTCTCAATGAATGAGGAAAGTGCACTGGGTCCTGACAGATTTTCAGGAGTGTTTTATCAGAAATGTTGGTCAATCATCGAGGAGGACTTCATGAAAGTGATATTACACTCCTTCGCAGGGAATGAGCTCCCAAGGGAGGCCACAACTACATATCTCTGTTTAGTTCCCAAAGTGGACAACCCAAGCAGTATATCGGATCTAAGGCCAATCAGTCTTTGCAACTATACCGAAAAAGTCATCACGAAAATTCTGGCGACTTGTTTATCTGATATCCTGCCAAGCATCATATCCTAAACCAAAACGGTTTCGCAATGGGAAGATTAATTTCTGATAATACTTTACTAGCTTAAGAATTACTTCATTCTCTATATATGAAGAAGGATGGTTTTAATATTGCTATCAAATTAGATATGTCAAAAGCCTTTGATTGCGTATTTTGGTTGTATTTAATTAATATCATTAGAGCCTTTGATTTTACAGAAATATTTATAGATATGGTTTGAAAAATTATTTCTAATACCTTGTTTTCTGTGCTTTGGAATGGACAGGTACACATTTTTTTCACTCCACAATGGGCCTTCGTCAAGGGAATCCCATATCCCCAGCTCTATTCATTATTGCATCGGAAGCCCTAAGTAGGGGACTCAACTCACTCATTATAGAATCTCCTTGGTGCGCCTACAGAACCTCAAGAGGATGTGAAAGCATCTCCCACTTGGCTTTTGCAGACGACCTCTTATTATTCACCAAAGGCTCTCAGAAAGCATTGGATGAAGTCTTTCGCTGCTTGCACGAGTATGAGAGGATGCTAGGTCAAAAGATCAATATCCATAAAAGCAGTTTTTCATCTCCTAAAAAGCAAGCTCTAGCCAGATAAGGAATATAGAAGGATGGACAGGATTAAAACATAGCACTCTGCCTCAGACATATCTTGGCATCTCTCTGTATAAAGGCAGAAAAGCATCTAGTTTATTTTCATCTCTTCTGCTCAGAATACAAAATAGGCTTGAGTCATGGGCGTCTAAACATCTTTCTATGGGAGGGCGCCTTATTCTGATCAGACACGTGCTATCATGTCTCCCAATATATCAATTCATGATGTTGACTCTGAGTATGTCAGTGAGCAAGAAACTTAAAGACCTCTTTGCTAAATTTTTATGGGGAACTGATGAGGGCAGACAAAAGAAACGTTGGGTCTCCTGGAAACGGATATGCCTACCGACTGATGAAGGTGGTCTCGGGATTAGAAGACTCCAAGATACCAGTATAGCAGCTGCAATGAGGTTGTGGTGGTAATACAGGAAAGGAGAATCTCTCTGGGCAGATTATATGTCAAGAAAGTACGGCAACGGAGTGGACCATAACTTGGCTCTAACTGGAAATAGTTGTTCTCGTGTCTGGCGGCAATTACTCTCAATCAAAGAGCTCATGTTGGAGAACACAATCTGGTTGTCGGGGATGGCACAAGAATTAACATATGCTGGGATGCTTGGCTCTAGGAAAGACCACTGGGACAAAGTATAGACAGCTTCATTGGACTCAGAACCGTGAGTGAACGGATAGAAAATCAACAATGGTGGTTTTCGAATCCATCTCTTTCTGATGTAGTTGAACAAAAACTCCAGAAGATCCCTATATATGGAGTACAGGATAATCAAATATGGATTTCAGCAATGGAGGACAACTTCCGATTTAATCTCGCATGGCGGGTGATACTGAACAAAGCTCCAACCAGACGTGTGTTCAAGATCATCTGGGGGAACAAACTACCAATCAAGGTGAGCATGCTGCTTTGGAGGATAATCCTAAATGCCTTACCTGTAGATGACAAACTGAAACGCATAAGGATGAATCTGGCATCTAGATGTTTCTACTGCTCGATTAAGCCAATGGAAGAGTCCGTTGAACACCTATTCTCTTATGGGGAGCTCGAAGCATTTCTATGGGATCACTTTGAGAAAAATGTGGATTTACTGCTGCCATAGTTTCAATTGAAATGTGGTCGGAGTTGTGGAACTACCCTGGACAGTCGTCTATAAAGGCAATCTTTCAAATGCTCCCACCCCCCGACCCTACCCCGATACTTTGCTGGAATATATAGATGGCTCGATGTGCTGCTCTTTATCAAGAGGAGTCCCTATCTCCGCCCCTGGTGGCCCAAGAGATAATAGCTTTGCTGCATCAAGTTGCATTAGCTGCCAACCTGCGACATTCATCTAGTCCGATGGAGCTGAGTATACTGGCAGCATTGAATCTCATCTTACCATCCGAAAATGCCCAGGCAGGAGCCCCATTAGCAGTGGGGCGTTCAATTAACAGTGCATACAAGCTCACAGTTGCAACTTACACATAAGCAGCTTCAAACATGGTAGGACTTGGTGTACTTATAAAGCACACAAATGGAACCATGCTCAAAGGCTCATCATCATCTACAGTGCCTTCTCATAATCCCAGACTACAGGCAGTGCTCAAAGGAATAAATTTATGCACAACACGAAACTTCATAGAGGTGGAGATGAAGGTGGAACATAATTATGGCGTATCTACTAACCGGGAGAGGCTGCCCTTGGAGAGATTTCTCCACCTTTGCCAAAATAAAGCAAACACTACAGGGTAATACGATTTTCCATCTCTCTGTTGCTGCTAAAGAAGTAAAGAAGGAAGCCCTCTTTATAGCTAAATGGGAGCTAGAACATGGAGACCATAACTTTTACATCGAAAAAGAGCTTAGGGCCATCCAAAACCGCACAACCCCAATGCGACATCAATCCAGATAGAGCCTCACCAGCAATCCACATGTTTGGAGCAAGAAAATAGGACTAGGACAAGACACATAGATAAGCACTCACGGGGGGAGGCACACACACACTATCTCTTGTAAAATAAGCAAGTAGGGTGTCGTACTCTTTTTCCTCTTCTGAATTTCCCTATGCCCCCGGAGGTTTGCCGGAAAAGGTTTTGAGGAGGCGGGGCAATATACCCTCTTCACTTAGTGGGTGTTCGGAGGGTAGGAGTTATCCCAGTTAACCCGAACACATAGGCTCTAGGGCCGTCAAAGGGTAGAACATTGTTTTATTTTCTTAGGTTTCTCTCATTCACTAGGATAACCCATTCTAGCACGATATTGTCCTCTAATAGGTGGGTCATCTACGTATGCTTCACTGTTGGTATGTTTGAAGGCTGAAGAGCAGCTAAATGGTACGACTCAGTATAGGCATCATGTAACAACAATCGTTAGGAATCTCACAAATGCTGTAATACACTTTATTAAGGAATGAAAGTATATTCTTTTGGGGGCAAAAAAAATTAATAATTTATATATATGTGTGATATAATTAAAATTTGATCAATTAAAAATATTTATTTTATATTTATAAATTATTTATCAAATATTCAAATACATGATACCATTCAATTCATAATTCGTAAATTGATTATTTCGATTCATGATTCGTAAATTGAAAACTTATATTCACTCTTCATATCGTGTTTTGACAACTATGATTATTGCTATGTCTAATTAAGTTAATTCTAGAATTTTGCAAGATAATGCAAATCCATATCCATATCCATATTCCATATATACAAGCTTACTCCTAGTGCATGAAGCCACTACACTGTCGGAGAGTAAAATTATAAGTTAATCAAAAACTTTATATAAAAAAGTACATAAATCCTAAGAATATTGTTACCTTCATCAATATGAATATAATGTAATATAATCTAGAATTTCAATTCAAGCTGTAGAAATATCCGAAGAATGGCAAAGTGAAGACAATACAAATATAAAGAACCCACATTTATCAATGTTATATAGATGGTTGGAGTGTAAGTGATAAGTGCATATCTCCAAGACTTATCGATAACAAACCAAGAGAATCTGAAATGGAGTAGGGATATGGACATTGAGCTGTTTTATTATATATAGATAAGGGAGCATGTCAAACTTCTATACAAGTGAAAGAGTCGTCATCTATTATCGTAGATGAGAATGATGGTGATCGTAGTAAAAAACTACAAATAAGCAATGTGTTATTTGCGTATTTTATGTTAACTTAGTTTGTTTATAACTTTCATTTGAGCACCCTCAGTCATCATTTTATAGATTCGTCCCTGACTGCAATAGTATGTAAACTACGATAGGTTACACTTGGCAAGTCATATGTGACAGACTCATGTCATTGAGGAGAATTGAACTCATGACCTTTGAGCAGTGTTCTAGTATGTGGACGCCTAGGCCATCGCATACTAAAAACCGCTCTGCTTTGGGGTAGGCGCCCTACCGGGCGGTCCAGCCAGCCATTTTTATTTATTTAATTTTTTTAAATACAAAACGGCAAAACAAATGGCCTGCGCGCTTGGGCGCCGCCTAGGTGGCCTGAGCACTGGATGACCCGAAAATGTCCCAGGGCCGCCCAACGCTTTCCCGAACACAGCCTTTGAGTGTAATTGACACTATCAGAATCAATACGTCAACCCTCTTTGACTAGCGGGCCTAGTATTTTTAATAAGATTATTGCTATATCTACAAGAAAATAGGAGTACCATGTTCATTATGGCTCATTTTTCTCTGATTTCAGATTGCCGAAAAAAATTCTAAATATTTTTGAAATCTCGTGTCGAAATCTTTCGGGTACCGGTTATAGAATATAATTTCAGCAATTTCGTCGCGAAAAAACTAAAACTCTATAGATATCGACCTAAATTTGCCGAAAAGTGTACGGTACCGGGTTGGGTACACACCAAACCTGATATAATTTACTATTTTTTATTGCATCACCCTAAACCTTACAATGCCAATCCCTATTGCCGCGTTAGTATTTTTAATAACATTATTGCTACATGTATAAGAAATTCAAGAAATGTGTAGTGGAAGTGGTAAGGTGCAACGATAGACTTATGGCGATCAAGATCGCAATTGGGCTAGAGGTGGTGAATGTGGTATGTGGGTATGCACCTCAAGTAGGGCTAGGAGAGAGTGAGAAGCGAGCTTTCTGGGACAAGTTGGATACAGTACTGAGCGGTATCCCTATGGAACAAAAGGTTTTCATCGGTGGTGATTTTAATGCCCATGTGGGGATAGAGGTGGATGGGTATCCAGGAGCGCATGGGGGGTTTGGATTGGGTTTGAGAAATGACAGCGGTCGGGAGCTATTGAACTTGGCGATACCACATGAATTGATGGTGGTCAATACCTATTTTAAGAAGAAAGATGAGCATTTGATCACCTACCATAGTGGAGGGCGAAGTACACAAATTGACTTCTTCCTGTTACGCTAGAGGGATAGGAGTTGTTGTAAAAACTGTAAAGTTTTACTTGGAGAATCATTGACGTCACACCATCGTCTTTTGGTGATGGATGTCAAGGTACTTGGAATAGTGGGGGAGAGGAGGCGATAAGGCAGAGAAAGGATACTATGGAAGAATCTTAAGGCCGAGGCGGCTTCTGTCTTCAGAGATAAGGTAGCTCCTGCGTGCTTAGGCATGATGATTGAAGATGCAGATCGTTTATGAGTTCTCATGGCTACGATCATTAGGGATACGGCTAAAGAAGTCATAGGGGTAACATCCGGCAGAGCGAGGCTTGGTAGGAAAGCATGGTGGTGGAGTGAGCAGGTGCAGACTAAAGTTAAAATCAAACAAAATAGATTTAGTCAACTTATAATAGCAAATAGGGATGAGGAGAGGATGAAACGAAAAGAGGCATACCGTCAGGCAAAGGTTGAAACAAAAAGGGCAGTGGCAGAAGCTAAAAGTAAGGCATACGAGGATATGTATACGAGATTGGATACTAAGGAGGGGGCGCAAGATATATACAAGCTTGTAAAGGCACGAGCTCGGAAGAGCAAGGATATTGATATTGTTAAATTGATCAAGAATAAGGAAGGGAAAACCCTTTTTCGGAGGGGGATATAAGGGAGAGGTGAAAACAGTACTATAGTAAATTATTTAACGAGACATGTGGATATAGTAACTACGTAGGGGATGGGGTGGTGCATCAACCCATAAATCAGGATGTGGTCAGACATATATCGACCGAGGAGGGGAGTGGAGCCCTTAGTAAGATGGGTCGTGCGAAAGCTGTAGGGACGGACAACATACCGATTGAAGTGTGGAAATATTTGGGAGACGTAGGAATTAAGTGGTTAACCACTCTTTTTAACATTATCCTGGCGACAAGAAAGATGCCAGAGGAGTGGCGAAGTAGTGTAGTAGTTCCACTATATAAGAACAAAGGGGATGTGCAACAATGTGGCAATTATCGAGGTATTAAACTTTTAAGTCACACAATGAAATTATGGGAGAGAGTTATTGAACGTATGCTACGGGAAGAAGTGAAAGTAAAGGAGAACCAATTTGGTTTTATACCGGAGAGGTCGACGATGGAGGCAATCCATCTCCTCAGACGACTAATGGAGAAATATCGAGAATGTAAACGGAATCTCCATATGATCTTTATAGACCAAGAGAAGACATATGATACTATACCACGAGAGGTTATTTGGGAATGTTTAGAAACCAAGATGGTACCATGGATGATGGCGAGGGCTATACAAGACCTGTATGAGGGTGCGAGGACTAGTGTGCGGACCCCAGTGAGAGAAACCAAGTATTTTTCCGTGGATATAGGATTGCATCAAGGGTCAGCACTAAGTCCGTTCCTTTTCGCGATAATTATGGACGTACTCTCTCAGGATATACAGGATGAAATACCATGGTGTATGCTGTTTGCGGACGATATTGTCTTAGTTGCTGAGACGAAAGAGGAGGTCAATGTTAAGTTAAAGCATTGGAGGGTGACATTGGAGGCTAAGGGTCTCCGATTGAATCGTTCGAAGACGGAGTATATGGCATGCAACTTTGCCAATGAAACGGAGGAGAGTAGAGTGGACGTTATGATTGCGGACCAGACCCTCCAACAGAAAGATAGTTTTAAATATCTAGGATCCATCATACAAAA
>JAOYMZ010000581.1:0-25603 GCA_025802335.1 Pinguicula primuliflora | reverse complement strand
CACAATATAATCCAGATGACGAATGGACTACTGATCGGTGCCTCCCAATTATATGTTACCCTAGCTCGTACTCCGGCGGGGAACATATCCAAACCACCGCTCAAAAATCAAGGTAACACTGTCCATGATGACAAATCAGGTATAACAAAGCCTGATGCGGATAACATAGAAGTCATTAAATTTAGCCCAAAACCAGAATCACTTGCTTGGTTAGAAACATGCCTGGTTGGATTCCCCATACCCCTAATTGATTTAAACTCTATGCATTCAGTTTTGTTGAAACAGGGATATACCTCAAGTGCAGTCGCAAGACTCGAGGGGGGAGAGGTACTGATCAGATTACAATCCGAGATAGATCAGCTGAAACTGTTACAGGACCATACTACTTCAGCTCTGATAAGTGTTCATAATCTACATCCGTGGAAAATGATAGATGGAAAGCTAGTAAGACCAGCTTGGATCTAGATAAAAGGCACCCCCTTCACTGCTGGAGTGAAGATTTCTTCACAGAGTTAGGTGGTAAAGTGGGTAAAGTGATGTCACTGGATGAGAAAACGAAAAACAAAACCGAAATGCAATTTGGACGGATGCAAGTGCTTGCTACCACACACCAGTTGATCAGGAAACAGGTTTAGGTTGAAATATTGAATGATAAGTTCATTATCCGTATTGAGGAAGAGCTGGATCAGATGAAGGGTATGAAACAGATGCAAGAAGGTAATCACTCAATGACTTGGCCAAGCCTCCAAGAAACAAAAAAACCACCAGAAAAAGCTGAGGGCTCTCGGGAAAAGGACTTATCAGAATTAGAACTAACTGCTGAATTGAAGGATAAAACTGGAAATCAAAATACGGAGACATTGAGCACAAATGAGGATGCTAATCCGGCGGGGGATGGATCCAATAAATCAGATGGAAATCTAGTGAAGGAGAACAATGAAACTCTGGTAGAATTACCATGTACTGAACTAATCCAACTTATAGTGAATACTACACTGTTACCTAATAGAGAGGAGCCGAATAAAATATCTGAACACCAAGAATTGGAGTACTCAACAGACTTAACAGCATCCTCACAAGAAGACCTGGGGAACAATGTACGAGAAATGATGAAAAGTGATGAACCAGTATCAAAGAATGGATCACATTCGTAGAAACAATTGCAAAATTGTGACCTCACCACAGTACTACGCAAGTGTTCCTTGCCACCTGAGCAAAATCCAGTAGCGTGCATATCACAGATACTCAGCCTTGATCCGTTTGAAATAAGACAAATCTTGGCTCTTACACCTCGATCATTTGAAAAAATAAGATTGGGAGAGCAAGATCTAGAGCCTAAACTACCTGATCCAGCTACTACATCTAGTGAGAAAATTAAAAATCAGACAAAAAGGATCGAGCTGATGTGCTCAGTCGAAAAACTCAAAAACGAGAAGAGAATAAGGGAATTAAGGGAACAAAACGAAGTCACACAACAAGCTAACCCAGAACTGATTATCCCTCAGAATAGAAAAGTTATGAGAACTCTGCAGTTTGAGATGGGAAATCAGGCAGAAGATGAAACAGAGGAAACTAGACTGGAATCTAGGCAGATACAAGAATCTGAACTGAACCAAAGATCAGAAGCAGCTAACTTATGGGCATTGGTTAATGCGCTATGAGTGGAATCAGAAGCCAAAGATGATCAGATGATCGAAAAAATTGAAAAGATGGATCAAGTAGCACTGGAAAAATATATTGCACACATAAATAGTTCAAGTTAAGTGATAAACAACAAATCCTCCGAAAGATGAAAATAGCATCGTTCAACGTTAGGGGATTGGGTCTGCCCTCAAAAAAAGCTCTTGTTCGACAACTAGCAAGGAATCAAGAGTTGGAATTACTATGTCTCCAGGAAACAAAGATAGAAGAGATGAGCACAAGAAAGATAAAAAGGATCTGGCCAAAAAATGAGTTTGATTGGGAACATATGGTCTCTACTGGAAGTTCAGGAGGCCTACTGAAGTATGGAAAAAGACTTCATTTCAGCCTATCATGTCTTGGAAAATATAAGGGAAACTTGGTATTCAGGGATTCTGGGGAAAAGAAAAAACAGAAATATGCATTGTGAACATATATGGCCCAAACACTAACAGACTAAAAAGGTTGCTATGGCAGGAACTATCAAATAAATATGAGCAGAACCCACAGATATGCTGGTGTTTTGTGGGGGACTTCAATGCAGTCAGATATATTGAAGAACGCAACAGTAATGCTAGACCTGCAACTAAGGAAATGTATGACTTTAACCAGTTCATATGCCATCTGCAATTAATAGATCTGCCCCTGCAGCGAAGATCATTCACATATTACAATGGTCAAGAGACTTGTTGTAGTAGATTGGACAGGTTCTTATTATGTGAAAGATGGATGCAACAGTGGCCTAATTTATACCAATATGCTTTAGACAGGGCAGTCTCAGACCACTGTCCCATATTGCTAAAGTCTGAGACAATTAACTGGGGACCAAAGTGCACTCACTCTATTAATGGATGGCAAGAATTTGAAGGTTTCAATGAATTTGTGGCATCAACTTGGAATAGCATCAAAGTTACCGGGGGCAAAGGCTATATATTGCATAGCAGACTAAGAGAACTGAGGAAAATTTTAGCAACCTGGAACCGAGAGGTTTATTGAAATACTGATCGGAAAATTGACAGACTGAGGAATGCACTGAAGATAGCAGACATGAATACTGAATTGAGACCGCTGACTTAACCAGAATGAGACAACAAAAATCAAATCTGGTTATCTCTGCAGGAAGCACTATCAGCACAGGAAAACTTACTGTTCCAAAAATCAAGATCTAGATGGATTATAGAAGGGGATAGCAATACAGCATACTTCCACAGAAGGTTGAAGAAGAATAGATGCAAGAACAACATTCGAGGCATGGTTATCAATGACAGTTGGATGTGCAGGAAGTAAAAAGGGGAGTTAAGGACCATTACAAACTCCTGTATACATTGGAAATCTGGAATAGACCAAAACTTTCTATACCTTCTTGACTGAAGGTAAATGAGGCAGATAATTAGGAACTCATTGGGGAATTTATAGAGGAGGAAATCAGGATAGCTACTTGGAGTTGCTCGCCTAATAAAAGTCCAGGATCAGACGGATTTAACTTCTATTTCATCCAACATAATTGGGATACACTAAAAGGAGACATCATCAGCTTTGTCCAGGAATCGTACAGAACAGGGAAAATTGCATCAGGATTAGTCTCTACTGCTATAGTACTGACACCAAAGACTCAAAGTCCAACCTCTTTAGATGAGTATAGACCAATTTCCCTGGTTGGCTGCTGCTACAAGATCTTGAGCAAAATCCTTGCAGCACGGCTTAGTAAAATTCTGGGAAAGGTAATATCTCCTAACCAAACAGGGTTTCTGCAGAATAGGCAAATTCTGGATGGGATACTTGTTGCAAATGAGGTGCTACACACATATAAATGCAACAAAAGACCACTCTTGCTGTTCAAGGTAGACTTCAGGAAGGCTTTTGATACCTTAGACTGGACTTTTGTGCTGGATATGTTACAGAAAGCAGGTTTTTCAGAAAAATGGAGATCATGGATGAAGGAATGCATCACCTCGCCAAGAGCAACAGTTATGATAAATGGCACAAGTTCAGGAGAGTTCAAGTTACAGCGAGGCCTGTGGCAGGGAGACCCTCTACCCCGTTACTATTTCTGTTGGCAGTGGAAGGGTTGGGAACAATGATACAAACAGCTACTGAATTAAATTTGTTGACAGGTGCTATGGTGGGAGGAATTCGGGTGTCTCACCTGCAATATGCTGATGACACACTCATCCTAATTGAGGGCACGAAGCAGAACCTGTCTGCCATAAAAGGAATTTTGATGGGATTTGAAATGATCTCGGGACTGCAGATAAATTTTATTAAGAGTGAACTGCTTGGTTTAAATGTACCAGATGACAGCTTAAAAGGATATGCAGAGTATATGCGATGCCAAATAGGAAGTCTACCATTCCTCTACCTGGGACTACCGATTGGAGATAATCCAAGAAGGAAACGGATGTGGGATCGCCTGATTCAGTCAATGAGACAAAGACTGGAAACCTGGGACAACAAGGTCTTATTTCTGGCAGGACGGGTAACAATTGCCAAATCTATATTATCCAGCATGACACTATATTATCTTTCTCTATTCCAAGCTCCAGTGCAGGTAATGAAGGAACTCAATCGCTTGATATCCCAATTCTTGTGGAGAAACAGTTCAAACAGCAGACGGTCAATACACTGGATTAAATGGACAAATATGGTGTTGGAAATAAAGAAAGGAGGGCAGGGAATTAAAAATCTAGCCGATATGAACAGAGCGCTGCTGGCAAAATGGACTTGGAGACTCAAGACAGATCATACTTCACTGTGGGCTAGAGTTATTATAGAAAAGTACCTAACGGACACAGATTACATGGCAGATAGTCAGCTACTAACTCTACCGGACCATTGCTCTAGACTATGGCAGGATATCTGGAAACAGTCAGCGAAGGCCCCCTGGTTCAATACCATCGTACAACTTGAGGTAAAATCAGGTAATCGGGCATTATTTTGGAGATCTAGATGGTCGGAGGATGGATTGCTAGCATTAATCTCTGATGAACTGTATCGTCTGGTACTGGACAAAAACAAGACAATCAGAACATGGTGCTCACTCAGTCAGGATGCAGACGCTGAGCAGATGGGGGAGAATCTACAAATTTTTCGTAGAACTCTAAGAGTATGGGAAAAGGAAAAACTTGCGCATCTGATAACTATGGCACAAAATATGAGCCTGGAGGGAGACACTAAGGATTCATGGCAACGAAAACTAGAAGCAGCAAGAACCTATTCGGTTTTATCAGCATACAAGTACATTCAGTCTATTAAAGACCCTCCCTCAGAAGACCGAACACATCTCAGCAAAGAATGGAACAAGTTGGCCCCAAAAAGAGTCCAACTTTTCATCTGGAGACTACTGCAAAACAGGAATCCAACAATTGACAACCTTGAAACCAGAGGGATCCATCTAGATGAGGCCGAAAAAAGATGCGTATGGTGTGCTGCAGAAAAGGAATTGGCTATCCATTTATTCCTCAATTGTGAACATGCTGAGGAAATTTGGGAAAAGTTTCAGTCTGGCTACACATCCAAAAACCGTCGGGTACATCTTTCTCTAATCATTTGGTTGAATTTGTGCAGGAATACCAGGATAAGAGATGGAAGCAGGTAGGCTTGATGATATGGAGCGCAATGTTGTGGTTCATATGGAAGGAGAGAAACGGCATCCGTTTTGACTCGGCGGGCATGGAAGATGTATATCAGATAGTGCGAATGACAGCCTGGCATTGGATTAAAGCAAGCAAACAATTCAAACAAACCGTCTCCTTAGCAGAATGGATGAGCAACCCAACATTGATATTACAAAGATAGCTGAAGCCACTGATAAGAGGATCGAATAGCTAAATCTATACATCCATAATACTAAATAGAGGGTCTAGAATTGATAAAGGAATTCTGCAGCAATAAGAGTAGTCTGTTATCTCATAAGCGCACATATGCACACAGTTGCAACTGTGATAGGGAAGCTGCGGCTGTGAGAGAGTTTGTATCAAATTTTGTGAATACGTTTGGGTTTTAATGCAATTGATTTATCAAAAAAAAAGAACTATATGGTATAAATTAAAAAAAATTAAACTCTAAACCTAATATTATGGCGGCGGATCCTATAAATCCAAGGGCTAAATGGTATAAACTGAAAAAAAACTAAATTTTAAACCTAATATTACGGCGGCTTCGCCGCCGTACAAATCTAAAATCTTATTTAAATGTTATAAATCCAATGGCTAAATGTTATAAAGCATATATTTTAATTTTATAAACTGGATAATATAAATATAAAATATTACTAATTATTTTATATTTATTACTCATTATTTTATATTTATTACCTATTATTTTGCATTTTATACTTAATTTGCATCCCGCCACGTCAGCGGGGGTGTTATGGGAGTGCTCTGAGGGGATGCCTTATATCACTATCGCTCTGCTGACGTGGCGGGGTATTTTGGACATTTTATAATTTTTTAAATGGTAAATTCTTATAAGTAATTAATAATAAATATAAAATAAATGTAATTTATGTTAATTTAGTTTATATCATTTATAAAATTGAAATATATGATTTAGGGTTTATTAAATTGAGCACTTAAGGTTTATGGATAGGGTTTTAGATTTATACGGCTGTGAAGCCGCCATAATATTAAGTTTAAAGTTTTGGTTTTTTAGAATTAATAACATTTAGCCCTTAGGGTTTATAGGATAGGGTTTTAGATTTTTACGACGGCGAAGTCACCGTAATATTAAGTTTAGAGTTTTGGATTTTTTTGAATTTATAACATTTAGCCCTTTGGGTTTATAGGATAAAGCTTATATTTTTACGGTGACAAAGCCGCCGTAATATTAAGTTTTTAGAGTTAATAAATATGTTTTAGTATTTTATGTGGGTTATATATTATTTGTGTGTAATAATTACAAAGATGTTATCTAGGTGAGATGGTAGTGTCTAGGGATGTGCGCGGGAGCGAAATGGGGAGGATTGCAGAGTTGAGTTCAAATCGGACTGACAACAAAAATAAAAAATTTTGTGGAAAACACCCCACCACGTCAGGAAGGTGTGATGGAGGTATGTGGTGTATAGCGGTCCTCACGGGGGATGGGATGGAGGTATGGGAAGTAAGGTGATGTATAACATTTCCGATGCGAGTCACCTTTGTGAATATGACGGTTAGCCACCTCCTATGAAAGATGTAGCTAATCTATCTAGAACATTCACGGAATGAAGTGATGTGCCTGGGTCTAGAAAATAAACGTACAAGTAACAATATCGCTGAGTTTGTATACATAAAGAGTTGTATACGTGATAGAGGATAATAATAAATTATGTATCTGATCAATTATCCCACATTTAACCGTCTAAAATATATTTTTTTCATTCGATCTTTTTTTTCTTCCCTTTCATTCCTCCATTCATCATCAGATCACGATCCCATCAGTCCCCTCTGTTCCTGATTTCTGTCCAAGAAACGTTCAAATCCATCCAAAAAAAATCACTGATCGTAATGCTTGACTAGAATACGCTACCTTGTTTCCTTGAGATTTATGTGAAATCGTTGCGTCCTGGCAAGGCAAAGATTGAAGATGCCTGCCTAATTATGAATCAGTATTCATTATTCAATGAGTTGTTAACAGCTGAAGAGTTGATGGGGAGAGAAATAGGACTGGGTTCAATGAAGGAAATACATTTGCCTGGGAAACCATGCCTGGAATGGCTGACACATTATTACCACCACAAAAGAGAAATTTTGCTACATAATGAAAATCGACAAATGTAGCCTTCCTATTGTGTTGTACGAACTTACCACAAATTCAAGAGATAATTCCTCAGGCTTCAAACGGGAGACAAAATTTCCAAATCCTAATATTTTTAGTGGATCCAAGAATGGTGGTAAGCGCCATTATTATTATTGTTTTTGGGGATGCTGGCTTTTTGCTGTTTTTGGGCAAGATTAACAAAATCTATTAATCCTTGAATAGGGATATCTATCGGGACAAATGCATGCAGCCCAAGTTTTGTATATATTACGATGTAAATACGAAAATTATATATAAATCAATTATTTGCTTTGTTAAAAAAAATAATGGTGGTAAGGGCAGGAGCAAATTCTTTCAAGTGCGGAATGTAAAATCAAGGGGTGCGAAAGTGCATTTATGTTAGGGCTTGTTTTCTTCAAATACAACTTAATCTAAACCACAATTGTGTTTAGTTTGCGTTTGACTACAGTGTTAGACATGACCCTAAATCAAACGGGGTAACAATGGATATGGATTGCATTCGATGTTTTTTTTTGGGTAAGTAAGATATTTGTATTGATGTTAATTATATGTACATATTTATAATGAATTGCCTTCTCTTCTTTCGTGGGGAAAAATTAATTTGTCATTGTTTTTTGAAAAGTTATAAATTATCCGCCAAGAGCAATGAAGAATTTGTATTTTCACTTCCATTTAATGTTCTATCGAAGCAGTGAATGTATACCATACTACAATCAACCCAAGGGTGGAGTTAATGTAAGATGGTATGAAACACAATCAAAATCATTTTAAATTTTCAGTCACAAACCAAACGGGCCCTTAACGTGAGGATTGTAAGTGCATATTGAATCTCCTACTCAATTTTTACCACATGAATGTCTGCCATGATTTAAAAATCACAATAAAAAAACTGTGATGTATCAAAACACTAGTGGTTGGCTCTGTTTCAAAGGCGTGTCAGCTAGGTAGGGACGGATCCAGAATTCTACGATCGGAGGTGTCCATTTAAAAATTATAAAAAATGGAGCTTAACATATAATGTGCAAATAAAGTTACAAAATGAATTTAATTTTAAATATTACATGTACACGAACTACAATGTTTGTATGACATTTGTTCGATCGGCGGTAGCTAAAATCTTCTAGTCGTCATTCTTTGACATCGTTGTATGGGGACGTTATCGAAAAAATTAGTAATCCTTTTCATAATGATACACCTAATAATAAAACAGGATCATTCAACAATAAAATGCATAAATTAGCAAAACAATTATAATTTATACAAAGTTAGCAAAACAATTATAATTTAGTAATCTCCAATACAATTTACTACTAGTCATATGTTTTACACATTGACATACGTGTTTGACATATTAGTCATATGCTTAACACATCAGATTTGAACATATGATTTGCACATTGACAACCTAGTCATATGCTTGACACATATGAATTGAACATTGACACAAGAGTCGTCCCATACCCCAATCATACTGATTGTTAGGGACGAGGGAGAAGGACGACTATTCATCAACAAAGAAGCGTCCTCCTCTCAGACAAATACAACGAAATAAGGAATTCCCCTCTTCGCTATGCTCATCTTCCAAAGTCCCAATATGGGTGCTAATTGCAAAATAGAGAACTAATTGCAAAACAGTGAACTAAAATCATTATCAGTAATAAAATTGCTAATTGCAAAACAGAGAACTAATTACAAAACAGAGAACTAGAATTGTTAACTGTTAACAAAAATTGGATCAAAAAGTTGAAAATTGAGCTCGAACTAAGATCTTAACCATGCAAAACAGTTAAACAGAAGTCAATTCAGATTTCAAAATACAAGTTTCATATCAGTAATAAAATTGCTAATGCTAATTGCTATCAGTAATACATTATACAAGTTTTATCAATCTGGAAAACTTACAAGCAAGGCAGCAACGAAGCAAGCAGGGAACGGCCGAACGGCGAACATGACGAACTGCAAGTCCGTAACGGCCAACGAATTCCGAACGGGAAGCCTGTAAGTGGAATGGAACTTGAAGAAAGCAACGAAATTTGCCAACGGGAGTCTGGAACAGTGATGAAAAATGTCGAGAAGCCCAACAGATTTCGAAATCGGCTGACGAGCGAAGTGGAATGGAACTGTAAGTTGGGCTTCAATTTTTTTTTTTTTTGCAAAAATTGAGTTGGGCTTCAAATTATTGTTTTATAGGCCCAAAATTTCGGGACTTTTTTTTCTGGGCTGGCCCGGGCACCGGGTTACATCCGCCCATGCGGCTAGGTCACCTATACGTTGGGCCGTCGCCTTTTGCTCTATTCAAATTTCCGTTTTGGCCGGTTATATGGACTCTTAGGCGTTGGGCAGCTAAGGATTGATCAGGTCCCGCCTAATACTATATCTCGAACATTTGTAGCTGGTTGCCCCAAATTTAATTGCAGCATATAACCTCTCATTTTACTCATCACCATGGATCTATAAATATTTGGCAATTGGAGCCGAAAGAACTCCTCCCACACTCCTATTCCCGCCATGAATCCAATCCTTCCTACAAAACCTCTCCTTCACTCTCTTCCACACCAACAAATTTTTAACACAAACCTTCTCTTAATCACATTCTTCAATTTCTCAGCATATTAATCATGAAAACCGTGAGTGTTCAAATTAGTTAATGATACACACACAACTTCAGCCTTCAATCAGAGGAAGGAAGGAAGGAACAAACATCATACACAGCAAAAAAAAAAAAAAAAGACATGGATTTTTCCTCCTCCAGCGCCACCGCCAGCGATGTCGATGACTTCCACAACCGGCAGAGCAGTTTCTCCACCTACGACGTCAGCCGCCTCAGCGGCGAGGGATCACCCATGATGAAATCGCCGTGGAACCAACCGGCGCCGTTTGCCGCCGAATGGTCAGATCCCGGCAAACCCATGCCGGAGAGCCAGCCGCAGCACAGCCTCATCGGCTCCCTTGTACGTGAAGAGGGCCACATTTATTCCCTGGCCGCGAAAGAGGATATTCTGTACACCGGCTCCGACAGCAAGAACATCCGCGTGTGGAAGAACATGCAGGAATTCGCGGCGTTCAAATCCAACAGCGGCCTGGTGAAGGCCATTATAATCTCCGGCGATAAGATCTTCACCGGACACCAGGACGGGAAGATCCGTGTGTGGAAGATCAACGGCAAGGATCAGAGCATCCACAAACGATTTGGAACAATGCCCACGTTTTTCGATATATTCAAGGCTTCGATTAAGCCCAGCAATTACGTGGAGGTGAAGCGCAATCGCACCGCCGTGTGGATCAAGCACGCCGACGCGATTTCCTGCCTGAGCATGAACAGAGAGAACGGCGGCGGAGGGTTATTATACTCTGCTTCGTGGGACAGGACATTCAAGGTGTGGAAGCCTGACAGCTGTAAATGCCTGGAGTCCGTGAAGGCACATGAGGACGCCGTAAACGCCGTCGTTTCGAGCGTGGATGGGATTGTGTACACGGGCTCCGCCGACGGGACGGTGAAGGTGTGGCAGAGAGAGCAGAAGGGAAAGTCGGTGAAGCATACTCTGGTTCAGACCCTACTGAGCCAGGAGTCGGCGGTGACGTCGTTGTCCGTGGATGGGGCGGGCACGGTGGTGTACTCCGGATCGTCGGACGGTGTGGTGAATTTCTGGGAGCGTGACAAGCAGCTGTCACACGGAGGAGTTCTGAAGGGTCACAAGCTTGCGGTGCTGTGTCTCGCGTCGGCGGGGAGCCTGGTTTTCAGCGGGTCGGCGGATAAGACGATATGCGTGTGGCGGAGGGAAGGGTCGGTGCATAATTGCCTCTCTGTTTTGACGGGACACACAGGGCCAGTGAAGTGTCTGGCAGTGGAACAGGAACAGGGCAAGGCGGCGGTAGGCGGCGGCGATAAGAAGTGGCTGGTGTACAGCGGGAGTCTGGATAAGTCTGTGAAGGTGTGGAGCGTTGCGGAAATGTCGCCGGAGATGCCGTACATGAATGGGAATTCAAATTGGGATTCAATTCCTTCGGCTAAGTACTGAGAGAGAACCAACTTCGACCCGACCAGATCCGACCCATAATTGGATCTTGATAAGAGAATTATTTGTAATTGGGCTTTTCTAGACGTTGATTTGTTGGGACATGAGAGAAGATGAATTATGAATATGTATAAGAATGAACTAGTGATGGTTTTTAGCTAACTTTTATAAGGTTGGGTTTGGTATCCATGACAAAATAAATCTGATTTGGGGAAGTTGTAGGATAATAGTGAGAATCTCATAGCAATCCTGTTCGGTAACAACTTTACTGTCGATGGGAATACTTAAATTTCCTGTTTGGTTTTACAACTATTCGAGGGAATTAAACTAGAGTTTAGGACAGAATCTATCACATTGACTATTTTGCCCTTATCTTGTTATAAAACGAGTTCTAAGCATAAATACAAAATATCTGCTTAACAGAAACATTTAGCATAAAAGGTGAAAATACAGAAAATGTTGTTGAGAATTGCCTGCATACCCCAAGTAAACGAATCAAACAAGATGTCTCGAATCCAGGTGCCATGACTCCTTCACGAGGTGATGAAAAATTCATCAGCAAATTCTCACACATCACTCTGATGCTCTCCTCTTTATACACAGATTCATCGGAGCTGGAATTAGCCCTCAATGCAAGCCTCAGGCTGAAAATTGCTGCCCCATCATGGTGGCCCTAACTCAGCGCCGGCAGGACCCACCCCTGCAGATTTTGATCTGTCATCTTCTGCTCCGCCATCAATGTGAAATTCAAATTACTCCTCTCCATCTCCACCGCTTGAAACGGTGGCAGGGTGGTAACACCCAGCACGGTGTCCTCGTAGAAGATGGATGCCACCGCCGCATGGAATTGAAGGGACATATCCTGATTCGTGTTCAAGATGGAAATGCAAGCGTCCCATTTTCTGGTTAAGGAGATGTTCGTCACGGTGAAATTCGTGACCCTGAGAGACGAGACGTTGAACTCCGGGATGTTCGTCACGGTGTTCGTCATCGTGAGAAGAGATGAGCATCAGGAGTTAGTTTAGTTTGGAATTGTGAGGATAATTTCGTAATTGGACATTTCGTGTAACTCAGGGATTCTGCCAACCCTCCTCGTTTGGAAGGATAAAAATAAGCGAGTTGTCCAGCTATTGACCCTGCCCAGACCGTAAACTCCGAGCAGCTGATTTTAAAAAAGTCGGATACCAAATGGTAATTGACAGGGAAAACACCGAAAACCCCCAACTAACCCTGCCTATTATGAATACCAAACCCAACCTTAATACAGTTATCGTGCATCTGGTTGCAACAATTATGATTATTAATTGAATATGAAAACAGGAAAATAATGTGGTTCGATAATGTGTCTACGTCCACGAAGCAAGAGCACGACTTTTTTATTAGTCATTATCTCACTTAGCTTGTCTTTTTAGGGTTACAATTACATAATCTTTAAATAACTCTAATAAGGCCAAAAACCCAATTACACTACAAACTCAATTATATGATTTTCTTTTTTGGTAATTGAGTGATTCCATTAAAACAAATAAAACGTTATTCGCAAAGGTAAAGCCAACACTATAAAGAAAATATGTGCACTATATGCCTAAGAATGATGTTCGGTTGTTGCTGTATCATGGCAGCAGCAGCGCATCAGCTGAGCCCATCCAGTCGTTCATCGTAGCAAACGGGGATCCTAGCTTACGAGCTTGCACCCAGTACCAAACCTGGTATTTAGTAATTTTGAACACGTCTGATATGCATTCTCCATCAAACTGCACTACATTTCGCTCCTTCCAGATATACCAGATTATTCCGTGCCATAATGCTTTTGCTATGTTCTCTGTTTTTTCCCTTTGATCTGATTTATGAAATCCTTGAGATGATGTTGTACATTTTCAAATTGCACCTGTGGCAATCGCATCCAGCTTGATATTTGCCTCCATATCTCGTCTGCATGAGATCATTCCCAAAACAGGTGCTTAACAGTTTCCTCTTCAAGCCCGCACCGTATGCATCTGGCTGATGAATCTTCCACTTGACCTCCTTTGGCTTTTAAGTTATTTATAGTCGCGATTCTATCTTGGAGCACTCTCCAAGCAAATGCTTGGACTCTTTGTGGCGCCACTTTTCCCCAAGCTACAGCTAGCTGCACCCACGGGTCAACCTCTTCCACATCTGCCTGCATTTGTAAGTATAGTAAGTTGATCTCATAATATACATTCCAGACTTATCAGTCTTCCATTGCCATTCATCTGGGCCAGCACCTGAGGGTCTATTTGCCAATGTGTGTGCTGTCAAGAGGTCTAGTCTTGCTTGCTCCCAGGTTCGCAGCACATGCCTGAACGTAAGCTGCAGAAGCCCTGTGTTTGCTTCCTGTTCAATGACATTGCTTACTGTACTAGTTCTGTTGCTCACCAGACGTAATAGATCTGAATAAAGTGTTGCAAATGTGTCGTCTCCAGTCTGGTCTGTCAGCCAAAACTATGCTAAATCACCACTCTGAACCCGCATGACAACATTATTGTTGAACTATCCCTCAGTCGCAACAGCATTCCATATGTTTCTCTATTGCACTGATACATTATCTGGCAAGGATAGTAAATAACTGTAAGTCATACGGTTGTTATTCAAGAAGTATTTTACCTATATGACTTCACTCTAGAGTCTGTCAGCTTCATGTTTTAGCCGCCAAATCCATTTTCCCAATAGTCCTATGTTCATTGTTCGAAGGTCTTTTATCCCCACACCTCCTTTAGTGATTTCCAGACAAAGATGTTTCCATTTGACCCAGTAAATAGGCCTCTGCTGTTGCGGTTTCTTCTGCCACAAAAGTCGAGTTATCAATGCTGTTAGCTTCTTTATAACCTGCACGGGAGCAAGGAAAAAAGATAAGTAATAGACTGTGAGATTATTTAGAACTGATTTTGCAAGAGCAATCCGTCCTGCAAAGTTCAAGAACTTATTCTCCCAACTATTCAGGCTGTGCTCTACTTGCGTAATAAGGCGGTCTCATATCTGAACTCTTTCAGGGTTCCCCCCACTGGTAATCCCAAGTATATGAATGGGAATTTTCATTCCTAACATCTCATCATTTCTACAAATCTAGATATAGCTTATACGTCCAAGTTTAATCCAAACACTTAGCTCTTAATGAAGTTAACTGATAATCCTGATAGGAGCTCGAATAGAATCATAATTCCCTTCATAGTTTTCACATTCTCCTCATTTACTTCAGAAATCAACAGTGTATCATCAGCATATTGTAAGTGAGATATGGTGGTTGGTCCTATACTTGCACCCTTCAGTAACTATAGTGATGTTACCTTCAGAATTATGTTTGGACCTTCAGCGACGATCAAGAACAACATTGGAGATAGGGGGTCTCCTTGTCTAAGTCCTCTGTTCAGCTCAAACTCACTTGCACTTGCACCATTTACCAATACTGAGGCATTAGCTGTAGTTACACACTGCATGATCCAAGATATCCATTTTGCACAGAAACCCAACTTCACCATCATCTCCTGTAAGAAGGGTCAGCTTACTGAGTCGAAAGCCTTTGTGAAATCAACGTTAAACATCACTAGAGCTTGTTTGTTTCTCTTATAAGTGTGGACAAGTTCATTAGCAACCAGTATCACATCCAATATCTAGTCTGGTTTCTTGAGATGACACTGCCTATCACTTGCTTGAGCCTTAGTGACAATAGCTTAGCCAGATTTTTGTATTCGCACCCTACTAGTGAAATTGGACGATAATGCTCCATTGCTGTTGGGTTTTGTATCTTCGGAACAAGTGTTATCCAGGTAGTATTCAGCCCTCTTGGCAGGTCTCTTGTTCTGTGAAACTCTTGCAAGAACATGATGAAATCCTTTTTCACAACCTCCCGTTGTCTCTGCAAAAAGAAGAAATTATATCCATGAGGACCGAACTCAATTATATAATTAATATGTACCAACCTGCGTGTGCCATCCCCAACGCCCTCACTACTCACCATCCCTACTAGGTCTACTCAGCTCCGGTAAATATGAGCAACATACTCCAACAGTTATATTTACAAAGATATTGTCATGTTTGTCTAAGGATAAGGGCTGTTTGGTTTGTTTTCTATCGTATGACTTTTTTTACCGAATATAATCAAATGTCATAAAATGTTTGATAGTTGTTTGATTAAGATTCCATGATCGTTACAGGGCAGACACTCAATCAAACAACTATTAAACACTTTATGACGTTTGATTACATTCAGTCAAAATGCACATATTTAAGGACATTGTCTGATTAATCAAGGCAAATGTAGGACATCGCAGATTAGCATCCAACTTCTTGCCAAAAGCTTCAAGGGATGGACATGGCAGCAACATGGCAACAAACCATGTTTAAAAGGGTATTACTTCTATTTTATGCTACTCAATTTTGCGAGGGGAATAAGCTGCAGTGAGCGTCGTTTGACTCCATTTATGTTGCAATAACTATCAACTTTGTTGAGGTGAATTCACCACCTCTGTCAGTGCATAACTACATAGACAACTAAGAAAATTGTCACTCTCCTTCTATACGATGATCTTAAATTTCTTAAACATGGTAAATGCTTCTGATTTCTCATGTTACAAATAAATCCACATTGTTCTACAATAATTAATCATCAATTAATATGATTATATGACTTTTGTGGGATAATGAGTCAGATGAAATTGGACCACAAATATAAGAATGGACAATTGGACCAAAAATATAACAATTGTTACAATGGTCTGGTAGAACGCCCTATACTGTATTTTGAAAAGGTATTTCGATGTTATTTAAGAGTACGCATGATTTTCTCTACAACCTGGTGATCTTCTTGTCCATATCTTACCCCACACGTAGTGTTAACTGTTTTGATGAATATTGTGTTTCGTGTTTGAATTGGAATAAAAACGATTTTTACGTAATTTTGGAATTTCCTACTCCACGGGAGGACTTCAGTCCTTCTTCTATTGTGTTTTTCCATCAATGGCTGAGGTTACATTTATAGGATCCCTCCATGATCCCCTCTCTCTCTCTCAATCCCTTGATTTATGGGATTTCCTAGATAAGGTAAAGATTTATAATTATCTTTTACCTTATTTACATTTTCTTTCTTTATTATTCTAACAGTGACCAATTCTGTCAACGGACGATGCTAGTGACCGAAATTAAAAATGTGTATTAATTTGTGTGTTCATTTGTATGTGTATTGAACATGTCTCATTCTTAAAATATCAAATGTTTAGAGTTTAAACCTACCATAAAAAACATGTTGAGACGTGGTTCCGTCTACCATCCTAATAAATGACTAAACAATCTAAAAAGAAAATGTGAAATCAAATTTTTGTTCACGAATTCGTTGAAAACGCGATGCAACATGCACCTTTTGATCTACTATGTATTAATATAAGTTTTTCAATGTGTGCCCAATTTCAATTGCTATAACCAAAACTATAATATTCGGTACTATGGGGAATGAGATTGTTGGAATTGTAGGAATTTATGTATAACATACTTTATTCTACATGTATATTTTATTTGTTGATGTTCACATAATTTTCCCTTTATTTGTCTGGTAATGTATGAGAATACCATCGAGGTAGTTAAACTTAACAACTTTATTTGTATTAGGATATTGTTGTTGAGAAAATGCTATTAATACACACTTTGTTGATATTATATTTTAATATTGCGATATGACAACAATCACATAAATTTTAAAGCCATACTGCGAAATTTTGAACTGTTATCAGGCATGAAGATCAACTTCGAAAAAACATGTATTCTGGGCATAAACATGGAGGAGACACTCATTGGACAGATGACACTATATCTGAATTATAAGGAAGGGAAACTTCCTTTCCTTTACCTGGGACTTCCTATAGAAGCTGATCCCAAGAGAAGAACCACCTGGAAACCAGTCATCTCCAGATTACAAAAAACATTACATAGATGGGAGAATAAAACTCTAACAACTGGGGGACGGATTATACTCATAAACTCTATCTTATCGGCTCTACCGTGCTACTACCTCTCATACCTTAGGGCACCTAAGGCTATAATCTGTGAGCTAGAGAAAATCATTAGGCATTTCTTCTGGGACGAAAAACAGGACCAAAAAAGAATACACTGGATCTCATGGAACAAAATCTGCCGCCCTAAATCCCAGGGAGGCTGTGGTATAAAAAATCTAGACTTTTTCAACAAATCCTTACACAATGGGGTTTTAGACTAATGGATAAAACTGACACTTTTTGGAAGCAGGTGATAAACTCAAAATATGGAGACACAGGCCACTTGAAGATTGGAAGACCGAGATCTCTCTACACAGACACACCAGCTGCTATACCACGAAAAGGAAGAAGAGGGGGAACTTGCTCTCACTCAAAATGGTGGAGAGACATCACATCCACACTAGCAGAAGACTGATTTCAAAACCAGTGCTCACTCCCGTGGGAAATGGAGAATCCATTCTATTCTGGACTAACATATGGATCAATGAACATCACTGGCCAACAGATACCCGAGGTTATACACAAAGGCAAGATACAAGCAAAGCAACATCTCGAGTAATGGACACTGGAACAACGATTTATGGACTTGGTCCATAGAATGGAAGAGAGAACTAACATCAATCGAGATGGCAGAATTCATTGAACTATTGGATATTCTATCTAATGTGCATCTACAGATTTCAATCCAATACAAATGGATGCAGAGACATGCAAACCCTATGAGCTCAACAACATGCAATCAGGGATACAACGTCAAACAAAGCTACAATTTCATCCAAGCACAACAGGATCCGATATACGATGACAACACAAGAAAAAAACTCAGGAAAGTCTGGAATGTATACCTGCTGCTGAAGACATCAATGCACACTTGGAAGCAACTCAAGATGGCCTCCCAACAAAGAAAAACCTGCAACGAAGGAAGGTGATCAGAGATGAACAACTAATTACAATTAACATGCAAAATCGCAAATGAAAATACAAAACATGTCTTTGAAGATTGCACAATCGCGGTAGATATCTGGAATCAAGTGTTGAGCTGGCTAAATGCACAGACAATTCACAATCTGAAGGGCCCATCATACGAAGAATTCACAGCACAGCGACCGGAGGAAATCAAATCAGCGGCCTGGCTATCAATTTGGGTGGCAACAAATTGGAATCTGTGGAAAAGACGAAATGACACCCAATTTCGTGGAGAAGCCGAGAACATTGCACGAACACTGATGAAGATAAAAGAAGATCTATAGCTTTGGCTTATCATCAAGAAGAGGGAAGACATCTCCTATGCGTTCACAAAAGAATTCTGGAATGTGAACCCGTTGGCAATTATGAAATCCTTGTAGACCAAATTGGGCCATTTTTTGTGGGTAAAACAAAAGCCCACATGTAAAATTTTTAAACATTTTCAGCAATACAATTTTTATCCTTAAAAAAAAAAACCCAAATCAAAAGGTTGGAGATATGGCGTTCTATGTTTAGAACCCATTGGTAGGGTATTGTCCATGAACACATTGATCTGGTATTCAATTTCTATTTATCAAACTTTCTCTATCAGGTGCAGATCACACAAATAATATAAATATAGGCTATGGATATCAAAATGTATAATTAAGCTAATAGTAAGATGGAATGGAACAATGAACATCTCATAATAGAATAGTACAGTATAATTAATGGGAGCTTAACAGCACCACCATTCCGTATCTATCACATTGTTGTCCTCCGCGAATTCGATAAATTCCATAGCTTTACCCAACCCACTCACTCTATACGTATCGACTTTAAAGCCCCAAAGAGTATTTTTCTCCAGTATGAAATCAAAGAAAGTATAGGCTCCTGTATATCTGCCATGGGAAGCCGGGATTTAGTATAATGTGCTTTGCCGCCTGAAATTGACGCTAGTGAATACACCCATGTTTCCAAGATAGAAAAGAGTGAAGATGGCAAGGCTCGTGACAGCCACCCAGATCCACTGCTGCCATTTCTTCTTGTTTCTGCTGCGAATAGATGAAGGGGGTACAGATTTGGTCTTGGTGTGCTTTGAGAACCAGGTTTTTTGAGGTTTTTTAGCTGGGACGGAAGAGGAGTCCTTGATTTCAATCTCCTTGCTTTCCTCAAATGCTCTTTCATAGCTCGGAGTTGTCTCACCATTATTGCTGATATCGCTGTTATCTCCACCCTTCCTTCTTTCCTTCTTTCTCTGTCTCTTCTCCCTCTCCTGCATGGATGTGATGAAATTTAACGAGGCAACAGAGTCAGCATGAAATAGAGACACGTATCTCAATGTTCATTTTTGATAACGTACTGAACCCTACCGAGATAGGTAATCATATATGGATTTGAACCCAACACGTATCTCAATGTGTAAAGAGTATTCACAGTGAGCAGATGAAGAACAAGAAGTTTCACCTTTTCTTTGTGTTCGGCTTCCTTTTGTGTTTTCAATTCAGCTCGCATCACTGACTTCTCTAATTGCCGTTTCTTCCTCTCACGTGCTTCACTGGCCTTTGCAAGTCCCTCCAGCCGCCGTAGCTCTTTCAACTTGGACTCTGCCTCTGCCATTCTAGTTTCTTCTGCTCTACGTATAGACTCAATATCATCGTTTGATTTATGAGGTTCCTCATGCACCTCATGGACGATATCAGTAGCAGCTTTCTGGAACTTTTTTTCAGGCACTTCCTTTATTGATTTGTCATCGGAGGGCGGCGGCGCAATTTCCGCAGTTGTTTCTTGCTGTGAACCCAAAACTGAAGTTTCTAATCCCAGCCCAAGGTTGATTGATCTTGAAACAATCCTATTAACACTCTCATCCGAATAACTGGGTAAAACAGGTGGCTTCTCATCAGGGCCAAGTGTACGCCCATCCAAGGTACCGAATCTCCTGATAGTACTCCTTGCATTATATTTGGTGTATTCTCTACGAAACTCATCATCGGTGTTCCAGAGTTCCATAAAATTTTCCACCTATACAAAGTCCACACTTTTATGAAGCTTATATGTATGGTATGGTTTACACCAATTCCCAGAGGTGTAATAGAAAATGTACCTGATTCGAGCACAATCGATAAAGGGCCTCCGTATCCCTGCGAAATGCATATGTACTTGCAACTCCTGCATCATCCTTGTACTTGAAGAAATGCTTGTTCTGTAATTTCAGTTATTTCGTGTATCGTTAAACTTCTATTCTTTCCAGAAAAGCGATATCTATAAATCTTTTCGAGAGACGAATGGTATCATCAAAATACTAAGAGCCATCAAGAAAAAAATTGCCCACGTCAATGAACATCGAAATGTATACTAGGCATTGACGCTTATAATGGTAACGTGCTTTTAGCATAAAGAGAGATTTCATAATCAGTAAGGTGGAACTCGTTATCCTACTTTTACAATTACGTGTCTGGGAATCATCTTTTACAACGGAATATTCTGCGCCTTTTAAATACTTAAGAAGTTCAGAAAGTAAACAAGTAATTGGGAAATGTGTACCTTCTTTGAAAAATCTTTCCTCAAGCTCTGCAACTCAACATATGCTGCTTGACGAACACCATCTGCAGCTCTAAACTGAGATTGAAGCTCCCTAACCTCTTTATTCTCATCATCATATTTCACCCCTGCTTCTACAGCAACAGCTTCTGCTTTCAAGACACAATCTTTGAGGATATCCAGTTCCTTCCTAAGAATCTGCATACACGACGTATTGAATAAAATGGGCATCCGTTCGGTTTCTCTAAATTACAGTACGTAATTAGCACGGAAAGTTGCATAAGGAGATGTTCAAACCTTTAAACGCTCTTCAACCTCCTCTCTCTGTTCAAGAACCAGCTTGATCTCACCTTGGTTACTTAGGCTAGAGGATAATTGGTCACGAATTTGCTTTAATTGCTTAATTTCATTAACGAGCAGCTTCTCTTCCTTCAAAGAGAGGGTCTCATGTTGTATCCTGTTCTCCAGATTGCGAGTCTGCCAGGAGGCAGCATTTAACTATTTAGCAAAAACAGATTATCCTTTAAAGGAAAACTAATAATATGCCAGATACCAGCACCATGCTATCCTATGATGTTCAAGCACGCAGACAGAAAGAGAAGATATGGAAATGCTTACTTGGAGATCAATATCCTCAATAGACAACGCATTCCTGGCTTTGTTGACTATGGGTTGAAGAGAATCGATTTCAATGCGTTTTAATCTCACCATTTTTTTTGCTTTTCTAACTTCACTCTTGGCATATTCATAATCAATACCATGGATCTGACTGTTAGCCTGTTAAGCAGAGAAAATATTCGATATTACTGCCCAGTTCCATGAAAGCAAGAAAGAAAGATCGACCAGATCAAAAGTCTCACTCTTTTCTGTTGGATTTGAGCTTGAAAAGCATCCCTGAGTTTGGTTTTCTCATCAACATGTGCCTTTGCTCGCCTGGTCAGTTCTCTAAGATTTTCATCATCAAATTTTGGAATTTTAATCAAAAAGTTGAATGGCTTGGTCTTGGTCTTGGTCTCTGCTTCCTCCGGATCAACTGTGTTCCTATTGGATGCCTCGGGCTCAACCTCAATTACATTGTCAGCATGGTAAATTCGAGTTCCGTCATTTGCTTCGAAGATCTTGCTCCCCTTAGAAATTCCAGCAGCATCTTCGATTAGATCTCTTTTCTCTTCAACCTCTTCTATATCTGCTTCAATGTCGGCAGCACCTTCTATATTAAAAGGAGAGCTGTGGCACACCTCTGACGCAGCCACTACATCGCTAGAAGAAGAAATTTTATGACTATGAAGTTCAGGATCCCCTTTCAGATAAGAAGTTGTAGTTCCACCATTCGCAGCTTTATCTTTCATGATTGGAATCTCAGTTTCAGCATACACCTCATAAATGGTTGGAAAGTTCTCTGAATTTGTAAGAAAGTCCGGAGAAAGTGGCTTGGAGCTTAGACATTTCGCAGCCCTATCATTTTTGGAGTCTGATTCTTTGCCAATAATCTGTGGTTTGGTACCATGAAATGAAGAAGAAACTGCTCCTAAAGTTCCTGCATATGACAATTCAACCTCAAATTGAGGAGAATGGTCATTAAAAGCATGAATGCTTTGAGTTGGAACAGAAGTCTCACTCTTGGCTTCTGATTCACGGGTTACTCCATTGCCATCAGTATGTGTAGCAGGCTCCTCATCACACTGCAAGCTATGGTCGGCATGATAAACAAGGTCGCTAACAACTTCCACATCAGAACAAGTACTACATGATGCAGGTTTTGCTTCGTAAACCCGACAAGGGAAATCCTGGATGCTGATGCTGACGCTGACTGCAATATCATCATATGGCTGCTGTTCGAGTCCAAGCGAACATGAAGTTGTCTTTGCCTCTAATGTCCCTTCCTCTTTATTATCACGGCAAGAATCAGTGTCTGTACCCAAGGAAGTTGATGCAGGAGCTTCAGGTTCGGCAGTTTCCACCAGCTCCGGCTCTAACAAAGCCTGAACCTTGGCCTCTTTGCTCACATCTGGCAAGCTGCAGTTGGATAAATCTTCAGCTGCTTCTTGAGATCTCTTGCATAGTTCTGATTTTTCAGGTGCAAGTAACTTAGTCGGTTTGGTAGATTCGTAATTTGCACTATCTGAACCATATCCATGTGATGAAGAGGTACTTAATTCCTCATTCTTTCTTGATTCAGCAAGCGAGACCTGATTCCCCACAGCATAATGAGAGCTTTCTGATTGTGTAAGATGTTCAACACTCTCATCCTGTTCGGCAGCGCCCACAAATTTGTTAGCTAAGTTCACCTCACAACTGGCATGGTCGTCCTCCAGTCCATACTCAGCCACATCCGGCACCCTTCCTTGAGATCCCTTATCTAGTGCAAATCCTGTATTTGCCCCTAAATTAGTTGGATCATCCAGTTCTGTATCCGCATCACCATCTCCTGTGCTACGTGGTGCTTCACTCTTTCCAGATTCAGCATCCCATCCTAAAGCCCCAAGCTGTGACTCCTGTTCCGTCAAGGGACCAGGAGTAGATTCTGATTTTGAAAAATCTTCAACTTTTTCTTCATGTTCTGCATTTCCAGCCATATCACATGCTAAACCTCCATCACGAGAACCATTGAAATGAAGCGAAATATTATCTAGCTTCCCATTTTCTCCTGAAACAGTAGCCAAAATAACAGTTCCAACTTGAGATTCGGTGTTTTCTACAGATCCACGAGGAAACTCTGATTCTATAACTTTATGTTCGTGCGGTGCATTTTCGACCACTTCCTTTTTCATCTTTGCTTCATTTTCAGCCATACTCCCTTCCGGTTCACTGACAACTTCATCACATTCACCTATTGCATTATCAGGATTTGTGACTTGCAGAGAAACATGGTTTGAATGCCCATTTTCTCCTGACTCAATAACCAACTCATTAGCCTCAACTTGATATCCCTGATTCCCTACAGGAATAGAGCTTAAGTTAATTGCGCCATCACATTCACCGGCTGCATTATCAGGATAAGTTAGTTGCAGAGAGCCATTGTTTACATAACCATTTTCTACTGATTCAACAAACCCCGCAATATACCCAACTTCTGATTCCTGGTTCTTTACAGGAATAGAGCTAGAGTTAATTGCACCAGCACATTCAAAGGGTGCACTATCAGGAAAAGTTACTCGTATAGAAGCATTATCTAAACGACCATTTTCTGCACCAATAGCCCCATTTACATATCCCTGATTCTCTACAGGAATAGAGCTCAAGTTAACTGCATCACATTCACCAGCTGCATGGTCGGGATATGCGACATGCAGAGAACCATTGTTCCAAGTGTCATTTACTACAGATTCAACAGCCTGTTCAATGGCCCCAACTTCATATTCCCGATTCTCTACAAAACCAGGAAGGATATCCGATTTTATTTGTTCTTCCTTTTTATACCTTTCACTTTCTGGCATATCATCAGTATACCCATTCTCATCACCAAACTTCTCTTCCGCAGTTTCAGCCAGGCTTCCAACATTGCCATCTGGATCTTCAACTTTCTTGGGTTCAGCCTCTGCCGATCCTTCACCTGTTGCAATATCCTCGTGAGAATCTCCAGAGCGAACATGGGTCTTATCACCATCATCAAGATCATTCTCATGCTTCGAGATTTTATGAGGCACCGAGGAAGGATCCGCAGTTGTACAGTCCGTGTCCCCAGTTTCTCCCACACTCAAAACATCGCTGGTTTCTCCAATAATTAAGTCTGATTCTACATTTCGCTGATCGACTAATGCTCCTTGCTCCGTATCGCCAGCAGCAGCCCTAAATTCAGATCCAGGTGCAACACTCAACCCATCAGCGGCGCCATCCTTATCGTTGACAACATCAGACCTATTGATAAATACACAAGAATTATCAATATCATTGGCTCGATTTTCACCATTGATCCCATTGCAATTGCGCTGCGGTAAACCCTGGTATTCGCTCGCCTCCAACCCGCATTTCTCCTGTACCGCGATCGCCTCAGAAACGGCGCCTTCAGCCATAATCATCCAATGCTTCCTAGCGGCAGATCAAATCTATCTGTAACAGTTTAAATCATTAACGTCGAGATACCAACATCATATGCACCAAACAGTTTGCGAAAAAAAAAATTGTGAGTTTAGATTCAACAATGCCAGATTCAAAACCAAACTCCCCAAAAGCACAACCCCAAAAGATAAATATGCTCAACCAACAATAGAAATAATGCCGGATTTGCCCAAGGGACTTCTCCTCTCTTGTTCGTCAGTGTCTGTAATTTTCTTCCATGCCCATAATTTCTTAACCCCGACGCCGCTCCACGTTTTCCTGTTTGTTTTTTTCATTGTTTAATTATCGAAGGGTCGTGGGTTTGTATCCCAATTTTGACCGACAGATTTGTGATCGATCCAAATTTAGCGACGGATTCCATGATAAAACCTGAATTCATCGGATTTGTCAAACCTTAATCGTGTCGGTGATGATGATGTGGATGAGCACGAGGAATCCAAGTCAAATATCCGAATAACATCGGCTAACTAAAGTCATTAACACCAATATTATATTAATTTCAGTGTTCTATAAGATGTTCGCTTATTGAGGGGAGTTCAATTTTATACACCACCCTGGAGTGATGTACAAAATCAGTTATGCAATTGATCTAAAATAATGGGG
>JAOYMZ010000580.1:0-10054 GCA_025802335.1 Pinguicula primuliflora | reverse complement strand
TTGAGCTAGAACACAAAGCATATTGGGCCATCAAGCACTTGAATATGGATTTGGCCAAGGCTGGAGCAAAGAGAATGACAGCTTGCAGAGTTAGACGAAATGAGGCATGATGCCTATGAGAGCTCTAGAATCTATAAGGAAAGGACCGAGCTCTTTTATGACAAGAGAATTAATTCAAGAGCATTTTCTATGGGACAGCAGGTACTGATTTTTAACTCCAGACTGAAACTTTTCCCAGGAAAACTCAAGAGCAAATGGTCTGGCCTTTTGAGATAGTCAACGTATCCCCTTATGGATATATGGAGTTGAAGAATGATCAGGGGATAGTCTTCAAAGTGAATGGGCACAAGGTAAAGCTTTATAGCTCACCTGCAGATTTTGAAGTCATCAATGAGGCTGTTCACTTCAAGGGGTGAAAATCATATCTGGATTCATCTGGAGCAAAACGAAGCACCATAGACATCCTATCCATTGGATCAAATGGGAAGTTCTCTGCTTAGATCAAACAAAAGGAGGATTGGGATTCAAAGACCTTACTGCAATGAATGCGGCGCTGTTGGCTAAATGGATATGGCGATGGAGACAGGAGTCGACAAGTCTATGGAGCAAGATCATAACTAGCAAGTACATGAAGTCCACTGATCATATGGTCAATATAGGGAGAATCTCGATGCCAGACAATGTATCAAGAGTATGGAGTGACATATGGAACATTGTCTCGAACACTTGCTGGTACATGGATAATGAAAGACGAATAATATACTCTGGAGACTCACTGCTCTTCTGGAATTCAACGTGGACGGATGAAGGAACTCTAGCAATGATTTTCGCAGACCTCTATAAACTGTCAACTACAAAGGAAGCTCGGGTTAGGGACCTGTACACAGAAGTGGATGGAGAGGCTCACTGGAATCTTTGCTTCCGCAGGAACCTTAAGGAATGGGAGCTCCTCAGGTTGAATGAACTCAGAGCAGTAATTGCCAACCTCAGTTTGGAGCAGGATAGGTCGGACGTACTAATATGGACAACATCATCAACTGGTGAATTCTCCACTGCTACGGCATATGCAGCTTATAGGGATAATCAGATAATCTCAGAACCAGCAAGACCTGAAACTTCGGTTGTGTGGAGCAAACTGCCTCCAAGACGGGTGCAGCTATTTGCCTGGAGAATCATGCACGGGCGCATCCAGATCGTAGACAACCTTGCACGGCGAGGCATCCAATTTACGGAGGCTGAAATGAGATGTATATGGTGTGCGAAATAGGAGGAGTCTGTCATGCACCTATTCTTCACATGCGAACACTCAACGGAAGTTTGGACCAATATTTACAGTTGGTTTGGACTTCAACAGCAGAGCGCGATAGACCCTCTCAACCATTTCAAGCAGCACATGGATAATCTCAAAGGGAAACCTGGAAGAGAAATTTGGAATGCAATTTGGCAAGCCACGATATGGTATATATGGAAAGAACGGAATGAAGTGAGATTTGACAATGAAGGTATAGTCGACGTAGAGGAGACCATAAAACTATCTACATGGTTTTGGATAGTAGCATACGGAAAGAACTCCTCGACTTCAACTATATCTGACTGGATGCTTCATCCCCGTCTGGCAGCCGACCTTGAATTTGCGTTTAAACCTCTGTGACTTTAGATAGTGATAATGTGGACGTGTAGCTTTGTTTCGTGTAATTGGACAAGTGATCCACACATTGTAAAACTCCAAAGTATCATTTTGAATATAATGGAAGTCTTTTCGTACCCAAAAAAACAACTTCAAGGGGTGAAAATAGCAGCAAACAGTCCATCTGAATACCTTAAACTCAAGTATGCTTCTGTTTTCTTGTTTTTCTTTAAGTTTTCTAAGTGTTTTTAAGCATGGTGCAGTAGCAAGCCAAAGTTCACATTGAAAATGAGATGAACTCCTCGGAGTAGTTGCTGATAAAAACTGCAGTGAGCAAAAAGAGCAGAACCTTCATACCAGGTCGTATTGCTTCATGCCTATCTTGTCCACAATTTTATGAATTCTGTCTTGACAGTCATTTTCACTTGTGCACAAGTGAGATTTTAAGTGTAGGGTAGGGGTTTTGTAGCACATCTTGTTAGAAATGCACATATTATGCAGCTTCACGGCAAAATTTTTGAAATTTTTGAACTTTTTTGCTGAGATTGGGTAAATGCTGAGCTATGTATTCATCTACTGTTGTGGCATGTGATCTATTTTGCGTATCTGAGAAACACAAACTGAAACTCTTCATAGGAATGAAGGAGAGGGTGCAAAAGCTGATTAGTGTATCCGAAGTTGAGTATTTACTTTTTTTGAATGAGGGAAGGGAGTGATAAAGGTTTTAGTTTATTCTGGATAAGGTGATTCGATGAACTTTCTCTTGCCCTCAATATCAGAAAGCAATGATTCACACAGGGCTCACACCGGCTGCTGATACAAGAAAAATTTGCATAAAAGAGAGCACCGAAATTTGTGGACTCAAAACCTCTCAAACCAAGATTAGGGACGCATCAAAGCAGCAAAGCTGCCACATAATTCATGAAATTCCCCCTTGCACCATCAAGACCAGGCATGAGTCCCAAAATTTCAAATCAAAAATATTCTGGAGCGAATTCTGAGAATAAATCAAAATATCAGCAACTCGGATTCAAGGAGTGAAGTTGATCATCAAAAAGCTGAGCTGAAGAAAATCGTGGATGAAAAATAAGGAAGAAGTGGGCTTAGCAAGTGATCATCTCTATTCCTTGTCTAGAGTTGACAGAAAATACTGTCCACGATTTATTTAAGCCAAATGGAGAGGTCATAATGATCTGCTCCAACGCAATCAACGGGAGGAGCCTCTACCTAAACACTGACCCCTAACTGAGTGTGATGGAGTTGAGACATGGCTTGAGATTGCTATGAAAGCTTTTACACCAGGACTGTGGTAGAACAGTCCCTGAGATCATTGCATGTCTTTCAAATGACTAAGAGGGCAACCATGATATTCCATAGGGACGTAGCCCTAGAAGGGAGAACACTTCTCATTCACAACAGTCAGACTTTGGAGGCCGCCAGGAGCTCGAGAAGGAAAAAATACCACCAACCAGTTCCTGCTGCATCCGAGAAGGAGGAAGCCATGGATTCGAGCTGCTGCTGCACTTTTCTGCTTGTTTCAGCTCATGTCACGAGCATGAGCTACCTCTGTAGACTTAGGCCTCGGTTGAGCCGAGCTTAAATGTTTTTGTTTTCATTTTCATGAACCTTCGAATCAATATTTACTTCGTTTTCTATGAGCTTGTTCTGTTTTATCAGTTTGAATGTTTCGGTCGGAATGTTTAGAATCATTTAGGTGATTTGCACACACTACAACATTAGGTGTGTAGATTCTACACGAGATTAGCTCACACTGCCGCCCTTGGGGTATTACCCTTAGCTTATGGTGTCACATACAAGGAACAAGACTGATTAGTACCTCGACCAAAGGAGTAATTATACAAGGGTTTTGTGGTTTAAAACGAGCAAGAAACGATTTATTGGTGATTAAAGACAGTCATTAGTATTTTAAGTGAAGCAAAATACCGCAGCCCTGAGTTGCCCCTTTACTCTGCATTGTATCTTCGTTTGTGTCACGATTTTGGATTAAATATCTCATAAACTTTAATCTGCAATCGCTAAGATTTAGGGTTTATTACTTGACAGTGTGCACTTGCACTACACATCAAAACTCGTGACATGTGAGTGCAATTGTCACTCTCATAACCACTAGGTCAACCCCTATTTGACACAAATTTGTTTCGGTGGGGATTCGAACCTAACACCGACATTCGTGCCATCCACATTCAGAGTATATTTTTGGTTAATCTTCTTATGATGATTTACCTCTGATGAAAGATGTGAATCGTTGCTAGAAAACCCATGTTTAATGGATGCATTTTAGTTTTAGGTAAGCTGCACTAATGTAATTCACTCAATACATGATCTATATTCGTTTACCCTACTATCAACACGTGTTTTATTCATTTGATGTGTTATAAAAACCTTCTCTTCCAACTAGTATATAATTCATCCATGTAGAAATATATAATTCATCTCGTAAATTAGAAAGTAGGGTGGAGTGGGTAATTATTTGATGGAGCAAAAAACATCATTTCCCCTTCTTCTTATTTTAAAGACTAGTGGAAATTAGTTTCTCCTCAAAGTGCGGATGTATGTGGGTGCCTGGGGGAATTAACCGTCCCAAAAATTCCTTATACCTGAGAAGAAAATTAACCGACGATGGTGATGGGAATCAAGGTAGAATCACTGCTGAGCATATAGAACCTATAAGAGGTGTACTTGTTTTTGTTTTTTTTTTAATTTTAGATAGTACTGTGGTGGATCCCATGAATTTTTCCTCCACCAAAAGTAGTAGGGGTGGGCAAATGGCGTTCGGGCCTTGGGATTTTCCCGAGACTCGGCCGGCCCGAATCCCGAATCCCGAAAAAAAAAATAGTTCGGGATGGGTTCGGGTCCTAAAAATAGGTCCCGAACTTTCGGGACGGGATCGAGATTGTCCCATTTTAAAACGGAACAGTCCCGAATTAAAAATAATAAAATATAAAAAAATATTTAAATATATATATATATTGAAAAAAATAGTTAATTGTATATATTAAAAAATATTGAATAAAAATAATATTTAATTTTAACTTCTGGATGTTTAATTATACATATTAAAAAAATATTTAATTATATATATATTAAAAAATAGTTAATTATATATAAGAAAAAAATATTTAATTAAAAATATTTAATTCGGGCTTCGGGACTGTCCCTCGGGACTTCGGTTTTCGGAACGGGATCGGGCCCAAAATTTTGGGCCCGAGTTAGTTCGGGACGGGATCGGGATTTGACAAATCCCGAACCCGAATCCCGAATGCCCACCCCTACTCATTCCCTAGTCCAATCTGTGCGCCAGAATAGAGCTTTATCCCCTGCTCCAACATTCATCTGAATATTCTCAAGAAACCAGCCTGAAAAGGATGTTTCATGCAAGATATCTGCCCAAAGTTTTGACATATTGTCTGGAGTTGTTATCAGAATTAGTTCTGCATGAAGATCAGCTGGTTTCAAATATTTTGCTACTGTGATCCTCACCCACAGATTATCTGGTTCATACTTCATTCTCCATAACCATTTTGCCAACAAGGCATTATTCATTCTGCAGACATCTCAGACTCCACGACCTCCCAATTTCACATTTGCAAAGACTATCTTCCATTTAATCCATTGTATCGGTCTTACATTGGAGCTAGAGCTGCTCCATAGAAAGTTGCTGAGGATCTGCTGTATTTTCTTTGCCACTATTTTTGAGACTTTGAACAAGGACAAATAAAAGATCAGTATGCTTAGAAGGGACGTTTTAATCAATGTAAGTCGACCTGCAATGTTCAGAAATCTTGTATCCCATCTCTGATATGAGATTTTAGAGTCATTAACAGTCCTTCCCACATTTTCAGTCGTCCTGGGTTGTCACCTATTGGCAGTGCCAAATAGATAAAAGGGATTTTCCCAATAGCACAATGGAGATCACCAGCGAAAGTCTCAAGCTGTTCATCCTCAATATCCAAACCATAAAGCATACTCTTCGAATAGTTTACCTTCAAACCTGATAGTAGTTTAAAAGATAGAAGTATACTCTTGAGCATAAGTAAGTTTGACTCAGTACCTTCGGCCAAGATCATGGAGGTGTCTGCATACTGGAGATAAGAGACATCTAATTGGTTAATCTTTGCACCTGTCAATAGTCCCAGTGTTCTTGCCATTTTTATCATCATTCCGAGAACCTCAGCTACCACCAGGAATAGCAATGGAGATAAAGGGCTGCCCTGTCTCACCCCTCTATTCAATTTGAAATCTCCTGAGCTACTGCCATTCACAAGGACAGCAGCACTAGCAGCAGTTACACAACCTTTCACCTACCTTATCCATTCCTCATCAAAGTCGAATTTTTGGAGCATAGCAAATAAGAAATCCTAGTTCAATGTATCAAAAGCCTTTGCAAAGTCTACCTTGAACAAAAGGAGAGGTTTTTGCTTCTTTTATATGTATGAAGCACTTCGTTTGCAAAAAGTACACCGTCCAGAATTTGCCTCCCTTTCAAGAAGCCTGATTGTTCTCTACTTTTGATTTTGCACAAACCTTGCGAAATCTGCCAGACAATAACTTTGCTAGAATCTTGTATCCACTGCCCACCAAGGATATAGAGCGAAATTGTGACGGGCTCTGCGGATTTGATACTTTAGGTGCTAAGGTAATCCAAGTGCTAGCCATTGGCTTTGGAATTCTAGCAGTTTCTTGGAATTCTTGCGCACACGCTATAAAGTCACCTTTAACAATATGCTAATACTTCTGCAAGAAGAAGAAGTTAAAACCATCTGGACCTGGGCTTTTTAAGGGAGAGCAGCACTTTACTACATCACTTATCTCTTCTTCTATGAAAGTTTCTAGCAACTGACTGTTTTCTTCTTCTGTGACCCTCAGTTCTGGCTCAATACCCAGCTTAGGTCTGATCTAGTTTCTTCTGTGTATTGTTTCTGGAAATGGCTGAAGATCTCATGTTTTACCTCCTGAACTTCATCCACCCATCTGTTTCAAATTTGAGGGCCCCGTATAGAGTTTTGTCTTATGTTTTCATTAACTCTAGCATTAAACTATCTAGTGTTGCCATCACTCTCCTTGATCCACCTTGATCTAGATTTTTGATATAAAATCGGATCCTTGCTCTGAATTGATTTTTTCAGATTCACCCGTGTCAGGGATCTGTCCAAACTTTCAGCATCAGATAAAGATCTCTCTTCAGCCTTGATATCCAATGCTTCTAACTTCTTTAGCATACTGTCTATCTCCTTGTCAACATGCCCAAAAATCTCTTTGTTTCATACTCTCAGCTTTGCATCTAGTGCTTTGAGCTTTCGGTGGACATAAGCTTTGGTACCAGTTAAGCTTATAGCGTCCCACTCATTCTGCACAAACTATTCAAACCCTTCAACCTCACTCCAACAGTACAAGGTGTTAAAGATTTTTGGTCCCTAATCCAACTCTTCATCTTTAATCACAATAGGGCGATGGTCAGACAGCACTTTGGGCAAGGCAAACTGATAGGTGGATGCCCATTTCTCTGTCCAGCTTTCAGACATTAAGAACTGATCCAGTCTACTAAAACTTGTTCCACTGCCACTTATACAGGTGAATTTATGCCCCTGCAATGGGAGATCTACCACTTTTGAGGAAATAATGAATGAATTGAAGTCATCCATTTCCCTGCTGACAGGAGAAGTATTGCTTCTTCTTTCATTGTTGCTTTTCACAGCGTTGAAGTCCCCAGTAACACAGATACTATAGCCTTGTCCAGCTGCAATCTCATCAGTTATTTTTAGCCATAGCTCTCGTTTAAGCACTGCTGTAGAAGGCACATATACATTTATGATTTTGACTAGTGTAGCCTCCAGACCCCAATGACTGTAAGTGCTACATATCCATCTCCAGTACTGACATTCAGTAGGGAAAATTTATCTCTTTTCCATGTACATAGAAGCCCTCCTGAGCTTCCGGTAGAGTTTTTGTGATACCATTCAAATCTGTCATCTGGCCATATTCTTTTACACCTCAAACTATTAAAGTTCACATTTGATTTTCTATAAGCACAAGAAATCAATGTGATTCTTGCTGACTATGTCTTTTACTGATCTTTATTTTGCAGCTGTACCCAGACCACGAATATTCCACGACATAATCCTCATTTCTCTTTACTTTGAAACCTTTTTTGCAGGACACATCTTCAACTTCCACCGATATTGCTCAGAAGCGGAGTGTTATAATTTTTCCAGCCTCCTTATAACATCTGATTCCAGATGTTTCAGAACAGGTCACCCCCAATTTTTTTGCTACTTCCTATACTTCGAGTGATTCAGTAGGAGATGCAGACAAAGACAGCGATTCAACATTACCTGGAAGGGAGGAAGCTTGGATCCGTATAGTCTGTTCCTTCAGTTTTTCAGCAGAACTCTCAGCTGTATTGAATAATCCCACAGCAATTTTTTCCAGGGTGTTTGGAGTTAATCCCAAGAAATATTGCAAACCAAAATGATCCCTATCGATTTCCATAGGCTGAGCAGGTGTGTACATACCACCAGGAGTATTATTCTCAGATTAATGCTCAAATGTCTCTGGTAACCTTGCACTCTTTATATGACTGATTGTTCTTCTGAATATTGGGGATATCGGGCACAGGGGGGTTTCACAATCATCCTTACTCGTTTTATCACTGTACCGTCGGGCAAGTTCGCATAACTGCTCAATTGCTCCTTCAGGAAGCTGTTGTTCACCTTCATATTGTAAGATGCTAACCTGCTGCAGGTTTTTTGGACTTACAAGAGTACCTTTGCTGATAATCCTCTCATCCTCTTTTACTGCAGATTTAAGATCAGAAACCTCTGCAGAAACCTCTGCAGGGGGCTGAATATTGTGCTGTGCGCAGCCCTCCTTCTCTTTAATCTCTGTCATTATCCTCCCATTCTGATTTAACTCAACAGGAGTCAGATCTGGTTTTTCCAGCGTTGGCCATTCTTCAGTTACCGTAGTCTTTCTTCTATGCACCGGACCCCATAATCCTTTTGCATTTTGCAACTCCTCATCAATTTTAACTGTAAAAGTATCAGACTCTTTATCCACTTTCAGTTGGCTATTCACCAGCATATTGGAGGATGTCATTATGAGTACTCTGCCATACTGCATCTCAAATTTTGTTGTGATTCTCTCATCCACTTTGACGACTGAACCCAAGTTATCACATACCTCAGAGAAGAACCGCATACACCAACAATGCAGCGGTACTCCTCTAATTTTCACCCAAGCAGGTGCTGCACTAATTTGCCATCTATGAATTTCCACCGGCGCAAGTTGAACAGACATAGTCTTTCAGTTGCATTTGAGTCACTAAGCAGCCTCAGCTGGTCATCGGCTGTTTTCAGTCTCAATAATACTTCTCCGCTTTTCAAACGGACTGGGTTCCCCACTGAATATCCCAATTCCGCCAGTATCTTCCCCATAGATGATAGGTCCAGTATTGGAGACGAGAATCCTACTAGGCATGTGTCCAACCAAGCGGATTCTGCTATAGTTGGCAGAAATTTTATGACCCTCAGCAGCTCAGATGCCGTATTGGCCGATGATGCCAGACCGGCGGAAGCAGGAGGCGAAGGGATCTGCCTAGGTGTTGAGGCACCAGCAGAAGAGGAGGGGGATAGGTTAACATACAGCTTGTTATCCCTAACTTTCATACCATTCACTTTCCCAATAATCTCATCTGCAACCGTTCCTTTCACGAATCGAACAAAATCGTACCACTTGCCATTCAATAGCATTTTCGCTGTCGCAAATACATCACATACCTGAGCATAAGCATCGAAGAACTTCCATATGTCTTGGTCGGTCCACTCTGATGGCAAATTTGAAATAAAGAGAGAGACCGAAGTGGATCTGATTTTCTCAACAAAAGTCTGCAATTTCCTAGCTTTATGCACGACATTCTCTTGATTCCCAACAGATTTAGCTTTCCCACTTGCAGATTTCTTTCAGGCACCTACTTCCTGCCAGGGATTTTCAAAATCGGCTCCGTCGCCCCCTTCGTCGCCGGAGAGACTTGTCATTTTTTAAAGAATGAATGAAAGCAGGGATGAGAACATATTGAAATCAGCAACTGATAAGACGAATGAGTCTCATAAAAGGTTGAGGTAGTAATCATAGAATATACCTTGCATTTCTTCACTTTTCTATCCCCATTACTAGCATTCCTATAGACAGTAGCACCATCTTTGGCACTACCTGATTAGGGGTGGGCAAATGGCGTTCAGGCTTCGGGATTTTCTCGAGGTCCGGTCGGCTCGAATCCCGAATACCGAAAAAAAATAGTTCGGGATGGGTTCGGGCCCTAAAAACAGGTCCTGAACTTAGTTTGGGACGGGATCGGGATTGTCCCATTTTAAAACGGGACAGTCCCGAATCCCGAATTAAAAATAATAA
>JAOYMZ010000579.1:0-10055 GCA_025802335.1 Pinguicula primuliflora | reverse complement strand
AGTAAAAATTTTGGGAGTTCAAATCTTCTACATTTCATGCCTTTTTGTGGATATTACTGATGTTTGTTTCATTTCTTTAACCCTTAATCAAGCATTTGGCATCTCAGCGACTCAGAATGGCATCTCTTCCAGCGAGAAGATTGCCTTGCTCACTCGGATTAGCCTTATTCAGAAGCTCATTAAACACTTTCTATAGGTATCAGACATTTTCAAACACTTTCTCCCATACCGAAAATGAGAACCCAGCATTTCTAGTTTATATAGATTCAATTTACAATGGACATTGCCAGTGGTTGATGGGATGGGCCTAAGTAATCATTCTTAGTTGGGCTGACAGTTCAAATTTTGGGAGTTTGAAGTGGGGGAGAACCTGGTCCCGGGTCAGCATCGGGTTGCCCCGCCCCGCCCCCGGGGTAAGGTGGGTCCGGATCCACTTGTTGAGTCTACAGGCGGGTCTGGGGCGGCTCTGACCCGCCTCGCTCCATTGCCATCCCTAGAGTGAATGTGGGGACTCTAGGCAGATAGAACGAGAGGTGACAGAGTCCTCCCTCATTCCCCCAAAATGGGCGACGAATGGAAATCTGTTAGACATGGATATATCCATGAAGAGATTTCTGGGGAACGATGCAACTGGATTAGGATAAATAAGGGTGAGAGTTGTGGAGGAGAGACCACACAGAAAATCTTTGAGTAAGGAATCAAGCGGTAGGAAGAAGAAAAAAGTTCAGGAATTGTAAGTGAGATACTTCAACAGGAACATGGGTGGGGAATGAGATTTTTTTTCTAAATTCAAGTTTTTTCCCTCTTAGCCTCTACTATTGTATTTAATCGGTGGTAGTTGATGCTTTCTAGTAGGACGGATCACGTGAGATACTGAGTGATTCGGAGGCTGTAAGTGTTATTCGTTTGTTATTAGTATGTTCTCCTTCCGTGATTTTAATTATGAGATTTAATTGATTATGTGTTTATGTTGAAAGTGTTGAGGAAAAGTCGATTGATCAGAGTATTCTGTTCAAGGGCAAGTAGAGGCGTCAAGTTTGAATCACCCTTTTTTTCATATTTGTACTCATATTTCATTTATACAGTAATCTTCACATACCCAACTGCTATTTGCCCAGCAAAATACATATATCCCCCAACAAATAATCTAGACCGTCGAATCTGGAATTGGATGGCTGAGATCAAAACATATTTTCTTCTTGAATAAAACTGCACGTGACCTTTTCTTCTCACCTCCTTTGTTCAGATTTGTTTCAACAAAAACCTTCATTGCGCGATTCACTGACCTCTTCCTTGCGAGAAGGAAGCAACCTTCACTCACAGTCACAACCCAAAATTCTCCCACCTCCACAATTATGTCTCCTTACAGAACTCTAGCGAAGGCAAACCCTGCGCAATTCCGGCGACGGCCAACCTTGCCCAATTCTGGCGAAGCCGAACCCTGCGCAATTCCAGCAAAGGCAAACCTTTTGCAATTTCTGCAAAGGCGAACCCTATGCAATTCCGGCGAAGGCAAAACCCTACGCGATTCTGGCGAAAGCAAAACCCTTCACGATTCTGGCAAAGGTGAAACCTGTGCAATTCCGATGAATTTTCGTCATTGGATCCACCGAACTGCACCAAAAGTTTTGTAATTTTTGATCGAGATCTTGTCTCCATTTCAGAAGGAGGCTTGTAGATCTTGTCCCCGTTCCATGGTGAATCTGATGCGGCAGAGCTCTAATGTTGTTCTGCTAGAGAATCATGTCTTTGTGAGTGTTGGGGGAAAAGTGGTTTGGTGCGCAATTTTTTATCTGAAGAAATCATATTTTGATCGCTAACTCTAAACCCTAAATTCTAAATCCTAAACCTAAACTCTAAACGGTTGAGATCGAAAATAAGCCATATGCTGGGTATGTATGGAAATAGGAAGAAAACTCCCATTTATATGTTTTAGTTGTAAATATGATAATGGGCCAAAATGTTTGGGCCTTGTTAGATGTATATATGGGGAATGAGAAAACTAAACAATGTGGGAAAATAATGGAAGACAAACGTTTTCATCTCCAAACTCTCTCTTGCTCACTTATTTACTGTTCATAAACCCTTGTTTCAAGATTAGCCAAGAATCACGGCAATAACTACTATACACATAATCACATTGTGTATTTATTTCAATAAGCTTGATTCTCTACATGGCATCAGAGCCTCGTGTGTGAGATTTGCACAGGCACCCAATCCTTCACTTATTGTAATCATCTTCTGTTGCTTTTTCACTCTTATCTCGGCAATATTAGTTGCTTCTGCTATTCTATTTCTGAAACTATGTCAGAAATCGAGAAAACTTAAAACAAAATTGTGGGTAAGAAAAGTCAGTTTGTCACTGGTTCAGGAAGCCAGATTGTGGCGGCCTCTGGAAGCCAAACTGGTCTTTACGTCCGGACTCATATCAGCCCGGTACGAAACTTGTTACTGTCCTACTAAACACTAAGAATTACAAGTCCAGGGCAAGGGCAGTGAGAATGGCACTAGGAGCCAAAAGAAAAATTGCTCTGATTGATGAAAAACTAACGCCACCAGCAGATGAAGAGACTGAAGAATACCAAGCTTGGAAGAGTGTTGATCTTATGGTGGCGTCTTGGATCTATAATTCAATAGATCAAGAGGTTTTGGCAGGATTCCCATACACTACTATGTATGCAAAAGATCCGCAGATTGAGCTCAGGGAGCGTCTTGGCGAATACAACGCTCCCATGGTCTACAAAATCAGAAGGGAGATTTCTGAGCTTAAACAAGGAAACAACACCGTTACTGTCTAATTCATTAAGTTAAAGGAACTCTGGGATGAACTTAACTTCTTAAGACCCATTATGAAATGTAGAAGAGGAAAGAATCATGAAATTCTTATTAGATCTGCACAAACTATGATAAAGTATCTAGTCAAATACTGGCTACAAAGCCATTGCCCTCTTTGAACAAAGTTTATGGAATGATTCTGACTATTGAAAAACAGAAGGAGAAACATGCTGTTGCATTTGGTGTTTTTGATCAGGGGGCCATGATGGTTAGCACACCTGGAGCATACAAAGCTAACAATGTCGTACCGAAGTGGCAAGGAAAATTGGGCATACTTGGACAGGCTCCAATGAGAATGAACAGGAACATGATCTCGCGGGGAAGGAATTTTGAAATTAGATGTGATTACTGTCAAGTTTCGGGGCATATGGTATCTGAATGTTTCAAACTTCAGACGTGTGCTCACTGTCATGCTCAAGGTCACACCATTCAAAATTGTTTCAAGTTGAGAGAGCTTACCAAAAGAGTAAATAAAGCATCCATGGCTATGAACATATGGCTATTCAGTCTCCAATGGACGAGGGATATGGCTTCCAAAATGTCCAGAACACTCAGAACGTCATGGCTGAAATGGCGCACTTAGAAGATTCTAAAGCTATGAAGAATGCAATGAATGCAGGTTAAAAGAATGCCACTGATTGTACTGAATTCACAAGCACCAACACTTGCCTACGAGCTCTTGTGGTTTCTCATTTACTTAATGCAAATGCATGGATTATTGATATTGGAGCTTCAAGTCACATGTGCAACAACCTGTCATTATTAAATCGTATTCATCCTGCCAAATCTGGTCTTAATGTGTGACAGGTTGATGGCACTGTCTTTTGTGCGAAGTTGGTTGGTGAACACTGTTTTAATCCTTCCTTACTGTTGAAAAAAGTCCTATATACTCCCTCCTTGAGCTTCAATCTCATAGCTTCAATCTCATTTATGTTTCTAATATGAGACGAACTTCAAACATCATCATGAGCTTTTACCCATCTATATGTTTAATGCAGGACCTACGCTCTAGATGCATTCTTGCAGTAGGTCGTGAGTTCCTATGTCTCTACATCCTAGATGACTCAGTTTTGATGTTTTGCTACCCCAAATGGCCTTCTATCTGCTGCAGAAAGAGCTTTTGCCGCCTTCTGCATCTGCTTTCTCATACACCATATTTTGTAAAGCTAATGTATAAGAACATTTAGCTCTTTTGTCTGATCATTCGAATGTTTCACTATGGCACTGTCGTATGGGACATGTACCCAAAATAATTGTGCAACGTTTAAATCTTGTCACTGAACATGTGTCTTCTCTTACATCTTGTGAAGCACGTCACAAAGCAAAACAAACCAGAACCCCTTTCCCTAAACATGTCATGAGCACGAAAACTCGCTTTGAGCTTGTACATGCTGATCTTTTGAGACCTTATGGAGTTCGTTCAATTAATGGTGTTTCCTATTTTTTAACTTTAGTTGATGATTTTACTCGTTCTACCTGGATCTATCTCCTTAAGTGCAAAAATCGGGTGACAACTGTGCTCGAAAAAATTTCTGCCTGATTATGACTCAATTCCAATGTCCTGATAAAATCCTTCGAACGGATAATGGCCCTGAGTTCGTGAATCAGTCTTGTGAATCCATGAGGTATAATTCATCAGCATAGTGTTCCTTACACTCCCCACCAAAATAGGGTTGCTGAATGAAAATGTCGTCATCTTTTAGAAATGACCTGAGCCATGATGTTTCATTTTATCTTCTAGCAAAATTTTGGGGCCAAGCTATGCTCACTGCTGCTTTCATTATAAACAAACTCCCTTCTGCTATTCTTGGCTAGAAATCTCCACATGAGATGTTATTTGACACTGTTCCAGACTTAAGTAACTTGCTTGTTGTTTGGTGTTTATGTTACTACTCAAACAATTCATCTAGCAAGAACAAACTCGCACCTTGTGCATTCGAAAGTGTATTCGTGGTTTACTCCATGGCCAGCAAGGCATACACTATCTATGATGTTCAATCCCATAATCTGATACTATCTCGTGATGTAGTCTGTTATGAGGATCATTTCCCATTCTAACTTAACACAAGCATCGCCTATTCCCTTCCACCTTCCTGTTCAAGTGTGGAACCTGCTCTTGTTATCACAACAATACATAAACCCTCTTCATCAACACTGTCCCCTGTCTCCACTCATATCTCCGCTCAACATGACACTTCTCTCAATTCTAATCTTTCTGTCTTAAACTCATCCACACCATCTTCACCAAAAAGTCATTCCCTGTCTTAAACTCATCCACTCCATCTTCACCAAAAGAGACATCTCCCATTTCCTCTGATGCACTCCTCCACGGCAAAGTGCACGCATCAAATCTAAGCCGATATGGCAATCAGATTTTCACATGTCCAACATATGTACTCAATCATCCTCATCTTCTCTGTCACCCGCCATCTCTTATTTCTTTACAAATCACTCCACCTCCATTGAACCCCAAACCTATACTCACGCAAATGGCATCCCTGAATGGCAAGAGGCTATGCAATCTGAACTTCAGGCCTTAGAAGCCAACAACACCTGGACCCTAACTCTTCCTTCCGAGGGTACATGTCCCATTGGATGCAAATGGGCGTACCGAATAAAACGTAATCCTGATAGAAGTATCTCAATATAAAGCCCGCTTGGTAGCTAAAGGGTATAATCAGGTTGAGGGCTTCACTACAATGAAAGCTTTTCCCCAGTGGCTAAACACACAACCGTGAGGGTGTTGCTCACTATGGTTGCATAGCGTGACTGGCCTGTTTTTCAACTTGATATAAATAATGCCTTCCTACATGGGCATTGGGATGAAGAGATATATATGACTCTGCCTCCTGGCCATCGTCCTGCTATCCCAGATCAAGTATGCCTGCTGAACCGTTCTATTTATGGGCTCAAACAGTCATCTAGTCAGTGGAATAAAGTGCTGACATTGTTTCTGATTGATTATGGATTTATTCAGTCCTCAGATAATCACTGTTTGTTTCTCCTGCATCATGCTGATTATTTTCTGGCCTTGTTAGTCTATGTGGACGATGTCCTTCTGACTGGGACTTCTGCTACTGAGGCAGCCAAAGTTAAAGCTTCATTGAATGAAAAATTCAGTATCAAGGATCTTGGTGATGCTGCTTATTATCTTGGCATTGAATTACTTCCTTCTGCTCACGGTTTATATATCACACAGAAGAAATATGTTTTGGACATCATCTCGGACGTTGGTTTGGAGGATGCACGCCCAACAACAACACCATTTCCCCTTGATTTAAAACTAACTGCTGATGATCCATCTCCTCTTATGCAGGATCCAACTCTGTACTGAAGCCTTGTTGGACAGCTTTTGTACCTCAGTTTCACTTGCTCGGATATAAGTCATGGCACCCAACAATTGAGTCAGTTCATGCAAACACCACATGAAACTCACTGGACAAGTGCATTACACCTCGTGAAATATCTAAAGAGCAGTTCCTCGTTTGGTCTATTTTTGCCTAAAATCAACAACCTACAGTTAACTGCATTCGCAAATTCTGACTGGGGCTCTTGCCCAGACACGAGACGTTCTCTCATGGGTTATGTTATCCAGCTTGGTATTGCCACCATCTCTTGGAAAACCAAAAAACAAACCGTTGTCTCGAGATCCTCAATTGAAGCAGAATACCGTAGTATGGCTGCTACTGTTTGTGAGCTGAAGTAGCTTTCATATCTCCTTCAAGAACTGCAGGTTCCCATCACTCAGCCCATATCTCTTCACTGTGACAACCAGGCTGCTTTACACCTTATGGCTAATCCTGTGTTTCACGAGAGGACGAAACATATTGAAATGGATTGTCATTTTATCCGTGATAACTATAAATCCGGCTTCATCCGTCTCTTTTGTATTCCCATCTCTCATCAAGTGGCCAATCTCTTCACCAAATCGTTGCCTCAACATCCGTTTCAGACCTTGTTATCCAAGCTTGGTTTGGGACTTTCGCCCCTCACTCCAGCTTGTGGGGGGCATGTTGAAATTGCTGAAGAAAAGATCGCTGATCAATCTGATCAAAGTATCCTGTTCAAGGGCAAGCAGAGGCGTCAAGTTTGAATTACCTTTTTTTCATATTTGTACAACATTTTCATAATCCATTTATACGTTTTAGTTGTAAATATGACGATGGGACAAAGTGTATGGGCCTGGTTAGATGTATATATATGGGGAATGAGAGAACTAAACAGTGTGGGAAAATAGTGAATGGAAAAGGTTTTCCTCTCCAAACTCACTCATGCGGACTTATTTACTATTCACAAACCCTTCTTTCAAGATTAGCCAAGAATAACTACAATAACTACTATACACATAATCACAGTTTTGTGTATTTATTTCAGTGAGCTAGATTCTCTACAGTTTACGATTTACTCACTTCCGCAGGATGCAAGCCGTGATGAGTTAATTTATGGAAGTTACTTGATTCACTTTTCTTTCTCACTACAGCAATCAGCATGTTTAAGTATTGTTGGTTACGACATATGTTTCATGTCATGTATAGTGTGATGAGTATAGGACTTAGCGCAACCCCACCCCCTAGCTGCTTAGGTTCTGCATCATAAGGTTATATGTGGCATATTGTGTGATTTTATGGTTATGTAGGAAGTATGTGATGAAAGACAATGATGCTGATCATTCTATATTTTGTCTTAATCTTGGGATTAAGGTTGTTTAATATGTATGCTTTTTTTAATCATATTTTGCTGACTAGATGTGTTGGTTGTAAGCCATCTGTAAACCTTATGTATAAAGCTTTTGAGAAATGAGAATGCAATAGACTTTCCTCCATTCAATACTTGATATTTCCTATACAAGAAGAAAGCTTTCCGTATAGAAAGAACAGGGCTTGTCTTCAAAATCTCATACCACATACAAAACTACTTCTCCCCTCATTTGTAATTCTCTAAACTAAGTCAAAATAACTTCTATCAGTGGTATCAGAGCCAGGTTATGGCTACGCAAAATCCGATTGCTCAATCTCCAGCAGGGATTGCAGCACCGTTCTTCACTGGTGAAGGTTTCCAGGTATGGGCGGTAAAGATGAGAGCTTATTTGAAAGGTCAGCTATTATGGAAAGCTGTAGAATCGGATGTCGAACCCATTCAGCCAAATGCCAATAATGTTAATCAAGTAAAACTGTACGAAGAAAAGATGTCCCGAAGGTTTAGAGCTATGAGTGTGTTGCATCAATCAGTGGCTGAATCTGTGTTTGGGAGAATAATGGATTGCAGCACAGTAAAAGAAATTTGGGAAGAATTGGAGCGTATCTTTCAAGGTAATGCTCGAATTAAACAATTGAAGTTATTCAATCTTCGAAAAGAGTTTGAAATGGCATTTATGCTGGAGCATGAAAAATTGAAGGATTATATTGATAGACTATTGAAAGTAGAGAATCAAATTTGACTGCTTGGAGAAAAGGTAGAAGAGAGACAAATAGTGGAGAAGATTATGCTAACATCTACTTGCAAAGTTTGAAACTAAAATCTCTTCACTATAAGATGTTTATGATGTATCAGAGATATCAGTTGCAGATTTGGTAAGTGCCTTAGAAGCAGCTGAGCAAAGAATGACATTTAGAGAGTTTAATAAGTCTGGAGCTAAAGCATTGTTAGCTTAGAAGTTCACTGGAAAGTTTGAAGGGAGGTTGGATAAATCTGAAAACAAGATGGAAGGAAAAAAGAAGAAAACTTGGGAGAAAAAGGACTTACCCAAGAAGGATCAAGGATCCTCCTCGTCAATGATGAGAAAGACAGGAAAATTTCTACCTTATGGTTATTGTAAAGAAACAAATCATTCAGAGAACTTTTGTTTCTTCAGACCTGAAGCTCTATGTAAAAGGTACAAACAATCTGGTCAAACAGATAAGGTTTGTCCAGAAAATAAAGAGAAGACACAAGGACAGCAAGCACAGACTTTTGAGGTTCTGGATTTGCCAGATGATCATGTTTTTGTGGCATCTATAGATACTGTCAGCAGTGATTCAGGTAATAACTCTCAAAAGTGGCTATTGAACTCTGGGTGTACCCATCATATGACACCTGAAGTCAAGAACTTTAGTTCCTTAGCTAAGACGCTTGGTTATACGGTAAAGTTGGGAATGATTCTTGAATGAGTGTAGAAGGGGAAGAAGAAGTAGAAATTGACACACTGGCCGGAAGAAAGAGAATTAAGGATGTTTTTTTATGCCAGAAGTGGTTCAAAATCTCTTAAGTGTGGTACAGCTTCTTGAAAATGGTTATCAGTTTGTGTTGAAGGATGCAATATGTAGTATATTTGATCCTCTGGGCTGGGTGAGTTACTGTCTGCTATCCCAATGGAAAACAGAAGCTTTATACTGGATCTGGCCAAGATGAATGTTCAAGCTTTTGTGAATCATGAAGGATTATCTGAGTTAAGGCATAAACGTTATGACCATCCTCATATGAAAGTATTGAAAGTTATTCAAGAAAAGAGTATGGTAAATGATTTACCTTCTGTGGATTCTACTGATGGAGTATGCAGTGTATGTCAACAAGGTAAAGCACATCATTACCTTTCTCAGTTAATACATCACTGTCCACTACTTAGAAGCTTGAGTTGGTTCATTCGGATATATGTGGACCAATGACAGTTGAGTCCTTGGGTGGCATGCGGTATTTCTTGATATTTATAGATGATTATACACGGTATTGCTGGTGTTATTTCTTGAAGCAAAAGTCAGAAGTGTTCTCCTGTTTTCAGGAGTTCAAAACAGAAGTTGAAAACCAGAGTTCATGTCATCTGAAAAACTTGAGAACAGACAATGGAATGGAGTATTTATCTGGACAGTTTCAGACTTTTCTAAAGCAGCATGGAGTGCTTCACCAACTTACGGTTCTGTATACTCCGCAATAAAATGGAGTAAGTGAAAGGAAGAATAGAACTTTGATGAATATGGCCATATGTTTGATGATAGAAAAAAAATCTTCCAAAGGTATTCTGGGCAGAAGCAGTGAATTGCGCAGTTTATCTACAAAATCGTCTTCCAACCAAGTTGTTAAAAAATAAAACACCTTTTGAGGCTTGGATGAACAGAAAACCGTCTGTTAAGCATCTGAAGGTATTTGGAAGCATTTGTTAATTGCACATAGCATGCTTATAACACATAGTCAAATAAGCATGCTTTCGTTCTCAAATAGAACCTAATCATATATGCTAAGAATTTAAA
>JAOYMZ010000578.1:0-10055 GCA_025802335.1 Pinguicula primuliflora | reverse complement strand
GATAGAGTCAAAGAATCAGTGCATCTAACTGTACCCTTACCAACCACAGGTTGAGCAGTTCCATCAGCAGTATGAATGTTCTCAGATACAGATAATTGAGTATAGGAAGAAAACTCCTCAGAACTACCAGTCACATGACGAGAGACCCCCGAATCAACTATCCAGCTAGGACTGTGTGAAGAGGAACCAGGAAGTAATGCATGAGCATTATGCCCTCCAGGTTGTGCACGTAACCCTCCTCGACTACCACGACCTCCTCCACCACTATAACCTCGAAACTGACCTCTATGCGGACCACATCCTCATGAATCATGAAATCGAAGTGATCTAGGACATACCCTGCTCACATGTCCTAGTCCATCACAATTAAAACAATGACGAATCTTCCCCTGTGAGCCTGTCGAAAATACCGGCAACCCATAAGAAGTAGAGGAAGCCCCACAACTACTAATGTGTTTCATGTGCCCAATCAACAATTTCAGAACCTCTGAATTTAACTTGCTTAAAGCTTCCAAATTTTTAGGATCCATCATGTTTCACCTAAAAATCTTCAATTCATACTCCAAATTCAATTCACACTTCAACACTTCTCAATTACCAACACGACGATGCCAAATTACACGATTCACACTCCAATTCAACAATCAACAGATCACACACACGATTCACTGCAAATCCGTAACTCCACAACTTCACAATTCAAACTTCAAGCCACAACTCAAACATCTCCACAATTCATCCACAACACACAATCTATAACTCAACACAATCCACAAGTCAACAACTCATGCTGCACATCACATATCCAACAATTCAACAATCCAACAATCGCTACAATTCTCAATAATTTGCAAGCCAACAATCCAACAACTCAACAATTCTCAATCAAAAAATCCACATCAAATACACACTTGTCCACCCATCAAAAAGGCTCCTCACCAATTGAACCACATTTGTGACAATATTTGTCGGCAGTCAAACTAAACACCTCAGCAGAAAAATTCAATTCCAAAACTCACAACACCAGACTAAACATTTCAACAATTTAACTCCCAAAAAAATCAGACTGAATGCATCTGCCAACCCATCAACAACTTCCACCAAACAAGAAACACTTCAATAAATTCAGTCCACAAAAAAAACTCCACGGAAGAAAAATCAGAAAGTAGGAAATAGTGAACTCCATACAAGCCCCGAACAAGGTTCCTCGGAAGGCTACCGCCAGTGGCGGATGCAGGAATTTTTGAAAGAGGGTCACGATTCCCTAATTTTTGTTACATTGAAAGATAAGAAAAAAATGACAAAATTACACTTATTTTTGTTGCATCGAAAGATAAAGATAAATCAGTTGCATCGAAAGATAAAGATAAAACTATAGAATAAGAATTAAAGAATGACGAAATTACACTAATTGAAATTTTATATACCTAATTTGGTAAATAAATTTTTTTGACAACTTTCAGTTGTAAAAAATAATTCCAAAATTCTTGTGTAATGACTATTCCGCAGTTAATTATAGCTTTTACTTACAGTGGATGCTAAATTTTTTTAAGATCATAATAATATGAGTTTAAAGTATGAAAAATTTGACATAAAACATTTCAGTTACTTTCAGACGCAAAAATCAAAATCCATGAATGCTCCGGAATAATCTCTGCATTAGAATTTTAGAACTTATTTTATGTTTTTATTTTGATAATTGAAATTAACTGAAATTTTTTGTTATCGAAATCAATACATTAATTTTTTTTATTTATTTGGTATATAAAAAAGTATATATATACCCTAGATTAGTCGGGAGTGTAAAAAGCTCTCGAATACTGGGGAGGAGCGGGAGTATTTCTCCCAACTTACCTACCTAAAATTTTTTAAAAAAAATAAATACATGTATAAATATACAATTATTTTTTATAAACAGATCCGCCCATGATTAACCCGAGTTCATTTCCGGAATTCATTTCATACCAGATGATTTTTTCAGTCGTGTGTTATTCTTCAAATTCATGTCCTTTATCTGAGCTGGAAAGAACAACGCAGTTGACAGATATAGCTTAGAACGAGATCTCACCTGATTGACGGTAGTTCCTCCGACGTGAATTCAGATTGTTGCCCACCTCTAGTGGGTTCTGGGTCAGTTGTAATCAAACCTTTATGGGTTGTCAGTGATGATTTTTTTTGTTGGATACAGGTCAATGGGTGACTTAATCCGGCTTATTGTTTGGAAGATTACTGTTTTTGATGACGAAACACAGTTTATAGTTCAGTCGTGAATCAACTGCAGGAGAATTGGAGTACTCTGTTGTTTATCCTTGTTCTGCCTGATATTGGTAATTCCTTCCATTTTTAACGGTTTAGTTTTGCGATGATTGGGTTTTATGTACAAATTGTTATTGGAGACATGAGTTTTCATTAGGCGCCTGTATTTGAAGTTGTCCTGATATGAAGGTCCGCCTCTCATTGCTGTCAGAGTAATGCTAAAAAGGTCAAATTTAAAACTATTTATTTATCAGAAGCTACTTCTGCCACCCAAGACTCTTGATGGTTCATTATATACATTTGGTACCAATGGGAGTTTCATCCGCAGTATTTCTAGTGATAATCATGGGTTTGAATCTGAGAATGAATGGGAGAGATTACTTAAACCTTTTGACCTTGAGGAGCTAAGGAAATCACTAAATAAAATAACCCCCTTTCAGCTGAATAAACTGCTTCAGCTCCCACTGGATGTGGCAATATCTATGGAATTGTTCCAGTGGGCCGGTGGCCAGAAAGGCTACCGTCATTCTTTTGATGTGTACTATACTCTGATTGACAAAGCTGCTGCGGCGAAGGAGTTTAAGATTGTAAATAGATTGTTAATGCAGATGAAAGAAGAAGGAATAGGTTTAAAAGAGACACTTTTTATTATGATCATGAGGCATTATGGGAGAGCTGGTTTGCCTGGCCAAGCAACCAGGTTGCTTTTCGATATGAAAAGTACCTATTCTTTTGAACCCACCTTTAAATCATATAATGTTGTTTTAGATGTTCTGTTGGCTGGTAATTCTCCCAAAGTTGCTCCAAACATTATCTATGAGATGTTGAGCAAGGGTATCCCCCCTACAGTTTTTACTTTCGGTCGAGTAATGAAAGCACTTTGTATGGTGAATGAAGTTGATTCTGCATGTTCCCTCCTCAGAGACATGACAAAGAATGGGTGTGTACCAAACTCAGTAGTTTATCAGACACTAATACATGCACTGTCTACTGCTAACAGAGTGAATGATGCTTTGAAACTTCTGGAGGAGATGTTACTTATGGCCTGTGTTCCAGATGTAAATACATTTAATGACGTCATAATTAGGCTTTGTCGTGCTCATCGTGTTCATGAGGCTACCAAGCTCATTGATCGGATGCTTTTGAGGGGATTTTCCCCTGATTCTATAACTTATGGTGTTTTAATGCAAGGCCTATGTGGATCAGGTCAAGTAGATGAAGCAAGGGCACTACTGAAGAAAGTACCGAGCCCTAATGTTGTGTTATTCAATACTTTGATTAATGGCTATATAGCAGATGGGAGATTTGAAGAAGCAAAAGCTGTATTAGATGAAAGTATGGTAAGTAATTGTTGTCAGATGGATATTTACACATACAACATTCTTATTCGTGGCCTCTGCAAGAGGGGTTTGTTATCATCTGCTCATCATGTAGTGGATAACATGCCGCTCCGGGGTTGTAAGCCAAATGTTATAACTTATACTTTACTGATTGATGGCTTCTCTAAGAGAGGCCGACTGGAAGAAGCTGAAGTCATCATAAGTGAGATGTCACAAAAGGGTCTTTCCCTAAATACTGTAGGGTTTAACTGCTTAATTTCTGCTTTATGCAAGGAAGGACAAGTACATGAGGCGTGTGAGCTGTTTAGGAGCATGCCTGGCAGAGGATGCAAACCTGACATCTATTCCTTCAATTCTCTCATACATGGTCTAACCATAATTGATAAGATGGAAGAGGCGCTCTGTCTGTACCGAGATATGTTCATGGAAGGGGTAATTGCTAATACTGTAACCTACAACACATTGATCCATGCTTTCCTGAAGAGAAGGGCTACTGAAGAGGCATTTAAGCTGGTTAATGATATGCTCTTCAGAGGCTGCGCCCTTGATGATTTCACTTACACTGGTCTCATTAAAGCACTTTGTGATGACGGGTCTGTTGAAAAAGCCATGGTCCTCTTTGATGAGATGTGGAGAAAGGGAATGTCCAGCAGTAACTTATCTTGTAATATATTGATTACCAGCCTGTGTAAAACTGGTAGGATACAAAATGCTCTTGAGTTTCTACAAGAGATGTCGTTCCGAGGATTAAAACCTGATGTTGTCACCTACAACAACCTTATAAGTGGTCTCTGCAGGAAACAACGCCTTCAGGAAGCTGTGAACTTATTCGATAAGTTAGAAAACGAAGGGATCTCACCGGATGCTGTCACTTTCAATATCCTGATTGGTTCTTTCTGTAAAGCAGGCTTCTCTGATAAGGCCTATGATCTTGTTGATAGAGCAGTAGCGAGTGGTCTGACACCCAACCATATTACTTGGCACATACTAGTGACCAATCTATGGAAAAGGGTATTGCCAAAGGTTGAATATGTATCAGGTGTGTGGTGAGAAGGAAATTTGACTGGAATTGCTACTTCTTGGTTCGCATCGGTTGATGTTTGCCAAACCCGAATTTCTCCTTCATGTTCATCTGCAATTTTTATCCCTCCTTATTTTCATGACCATCTAGAGAAAGGATCGTTGCAGATTATACTCGGATGACAATTTAGGAAACAGGTATAGATTTGTATCTTAGCTTGTTCTTCAGTGACATTCATTTTTTATATAGTTTTAACAGATTTTCACTTCCGTGTAACTACCTTAGTTTGTTTTTTTGTGTTAAAAGAGGCATGGCTGGTTCTTAATGATGGGCTTTAATGTGCCCTAATCCCGATTAAATACCCAAACGGCCATAAATTGACCTAGTAATTCTTGAGGACTCCTTAATAAGAGGGATGCTAGGTTTATTTTTTTACGACACCATTTAGGTGTTGAGTACAAGTATTTTGAATAAATATGGTATCCAGAGGATTTCTCTTTCTTATGTCTATTGATGATCTTCGTTTCCTTTTTCTCCCAACTTACCCTAATTGCAGGAAGAGATCAATAAAAGGAAAGAGAAAGTATGCTCTTCATAGAAGTTGCGGGCGCGAAAGTTGGCTATTGAATACTAACTACAAACTGAATTTCAAGTAGCATCGAACACTGGAGAACTCAATTGAATCCGAATTGTTCAATTTGAAAGTTATGAAAGGACAGGAACAATGTACGACGGTATATCCTTGGACTCCGTATGGTGATCTACGAAAGGTATATTCATTGTGAAAAAAATTAGTTTTATGGTTTTGTTATGCTGGTGTGAAGGTAGTGAAAAGTTGAAATTTTGAGAGAGCGTCTGAATAAATATGGTTACACATGATAGTTTCTTTTTTGGTGTTTGGTTAGAACTTTCCTTGTAACCATGCGATTGAAGCGCATGGGAAATGGGGGAGGAGGGGAGGTGCAGTGAGAAAAAAACTGTATAGTGTGCAGTGTCAACATGGCACATGGCGCGCCAGGTGGGAGGGTGGTTAATACTTTTGTGCGGGCTCGCTGACATATCCAATCCTGGTGTGACACGTATGCACTGTACACTATGCAGTTTTTTTTGTCACCGTATATTCCCTCTTCCCGGGAAATCGATGGTGTATTGAGTTTGTAAAGATAAGTTGCAGTATGTTGGATTTCCCAAAAACATCCGTTAAGGCAATCCACAAAGAACTGATGGAAAAAGTAGATATCTTTAATATGTATCCAGATTTCTATATTATTTGCAGATACATTCAGACTCCTGTGTTTTTGTCACAGACTCCCCATTCAAAGACTTAATTGTCTACACACGCCGTTCACGACAAACATAAGGCAGGCCCATTACAGAAGAGAGAGAATTCTGCAGACCGTTGTTTTTTTATATTCCTCGCTTGAAGTTGGTTCTTTTGTCAGATATTTGTTGAACCTGTTTTTTTCTTGTCCCTCTATTGGCTGATACTTTCTTTAGGAGGTACGGCTGTTAAAGCTACAATATTGTTCTTCCCTAGTTGGGGGAGGGGTTCAAGGTCATCAGCAGGAAAAACAAGTAAGTAATCTCCCGAACTCTATTAGTGGTCGAAAAACGATACTAAATATCTTCAATGACATTGAAGTACCCTCCCAGGAGTCGGTTTTACTTTCACATATATTTTCTTCAAGTTTATTGATTACATGTAGGAATTTAATTCTCTTGCGAGTACTGTTCGGAACAACTCCTGAGTGGCTTCTCCAGATATATACACTAGATAAATCATAAATGTACCATGGAAACTTAGTCTTATTGTCATCTCCTGCAGATCGATTTTAACAGTGAGTGGAAAGTGGCAGCAGGTGAAGAGAGTAAAGGCGCCGAAAGTCAGAATCAGCAAGCAAGGAGAGTAAATGAATCAGTTCCCGTTCAGCCATGGACTGGTCGTTGGACATCTCACCCAAAGTATGGCATATATATCTGTTTAGTTTCTTGTGTTTATACATGACGGGTTCTTGATTGATGATGAACTATATCAATAGAGATCTTTTGCTTGAACTTTTTTTATGCAGATCTTCAACAGTAATGAAGCCTGTGCCTGTGGGTACACAAACTGGCATTGTATCGAAGGAATCTCTAAGGCTGTCTTCGGTAGCAGGATAGACTCTATCCTGATTAATCCTACAATGTGGGATTACTTGAGATTAAGGATTAATCAACTCGTTCGCTAGACAAATTAGTATACGGATGAAGTGGGATTGTGAAAATATGGGATAAACTAATCATTGTTCGGTATTCATGTTTGTAGCGGTATAACATTATCATATATTTAAATTCTTTGTGACTTTACATAAACATAAACACAATGGTACCGAAAGAACAGTTTTCTGTTCAAGCACTGGAGGCTTAAGGCAAGCGCGGTTCAGTTTCTCATTTAAGGAAGAACATAGCTAACCAAAGGTACCAGAAATTCTCCAAAATGTCTGACATAACATGTTTAACTATCTTATTTACTACTGCAATTTTTTTTTTACTCAGGAAAAAACAGAACTGCTATTCATAAGGAAATCCTCACTCCACATTCACCTGGATTTTTGCCAATGAAAAATTTCTGCGACTTCCATCAAATATTTTGCCCGAAGTACTGCACTGGTTAGATGGATCGCATGCTACGAACCGTCAAAATTTTGCTGAATACCAAAGCCACATAAGGGCAATAAATAGAATATAAGTGAGAAGGGAATTGTACCCAAATTCACTGAAACCTTATTGCCATATCCTGGACTGATCAGCTTATCTCCATTGGCCACAATGATGGATACCTTCTTGGCTCGAGAAGGAGTGATTTCCCATGCCTGTGCCAATTCAATATCCACCAACTTGACTAATCTTTATAGGAACTCATGAACTAAGTACTATCATATAATACCACCACCAATGGGAAACCCATAAATGTTCACACAATTCTATTGTAATCCCAATCCTTGCACTAACTAAAACATTCAAACAATTCCAAGTGAGTCTGTTCAAAATCAGATGTTACGAGCCACATGCAGGGAATTTGGTAATGAAGTTTAGAGTTGGGTTTATTCTGATTGACTCTGTTTCCGTAAGCATGAAATTTTAGGCATTATATTTCATCTTTCTAAGCAGTTTGTAAGGAAGTTTTAGCAGAATTAAAATTAGGAGCGGCAGTATCAAGCACTGGCAGCAGCAAGATATTACAGCAACCATGTTCACGTCTGCAATCCAACATAGTCTATCAGAAACCCAACGAACAGCATAAACCGAACGGACATCATAAACTGAATGAATAGCAAATCTAAAACATAAGAATCAATCGGGCCAGCAAACAATGAATAACATTCACGAACCTGCAATTCACGAAGGGTGCCTGCAATTCACGAACTTGTTATTGGGCTTTGCAATTCCTGGCATGAATGATGAAGAACAATTTTCGCGGTAATAAAAGAACTCTGTCGCGGGGAGGAAGAAAGAAGTGGCCTGTTAGTAGGGTTGGATGGTATATTGTAATTATGTTAAAAAGATAAAGGGTAAGAAGTAATTTTGAGATAAGATAAAATAATTAGGTCATTATATAGGGATAGATTAATCCTACATAAGGCAGGATTAGAAACGGGTCGGAGGATTGAATCCTGCGACCCGGAAAAAATTAAATTTGATACCGAACAAAGGATTAAAATGAATTACTTTCATAATCATGAGTTTATCATGGTGTAATCCGTTTACCAAACACACCCTAGTAGGTTGATTGAAATAGGATTTCCTTTCTAATTCTAGGTTGCATGATTATCAATATTTTACAAATTTCATGAAAAATAAAAGTGAAACGATCAAAACTTTATCATACCAATACTAACCACCAAACCCACCATGAACAACTCTAGAAAGAAGAAAATAAACCCATCCCCTTTTGGTGCAACTTTGGTCTAACTACATACCCCATTGATGACCCTCGAATGAGTTAATATGGGAGAACATAGTTCTGAACATTGGGGGTTGCATTACACTTGTTAAATCTGTTCTAACCGGAATGGCAGAATGACTGTTTACTACTTTTTCATTTACTGTGCCGGAATGGCGAGGTTATAATTTTTAAATGAACAGGTGATGGATCCTGGGCGCCAGGGATCGGAAACAGACCTATGGACTAGGACAAAAAGCACAACAGGCCGCCGCCTAGTATTTTCTCAAACGCTAGTCCGACCTATATACAGTTGCATCGGCCTACACTACCATCAACAATATCGTGACTGCACAGCCTTAGAACCGCAACTTCCTCATCGAGGCCTGGGGAAAACTTGGCCCCCCTGTGAGTTCAAATTTTCAAGGCAGGATTGCTGCAGCTGATCACCTAAGATGCTTAGGGGTTACTTTAGAGCCAATGGTAGTACGCTGTGTTTGGTGTGGACTACATTATGATGAGTCGTCCCTGCACTTGTTCTGTCTATGTTCAGGTGTAGAAGAATTATGGACGGACATAGCCTAGAATATGCACAGCAACCTTCAAGATCCCTACTCCAACACTATACGACATTTATACAAAGGATTCAGTGAAGGAGATTGAAGCAGATCAGATTTGGCAAGCCGTGGTGTGGTGGTACTTATGGAAAGAATGCAACTTCATTCGATTCGATACCGAATGCATGACCGATCTGCTGGAGTGGAAATAGTGAAGAATGCAACTTGGTTTTGGCTCTCTGCTCATAACCTTCACCCTCAATCCAACCTTGCATTTTACTCGTAACAAATGTCCAATCAAAATTCAAAAACAAGCCGAACCTCAAAAACTCAAAAAAAAAAAGAATAATCCAACCCAAAGAGCTAAATTGTTGAACTTTTGGTAACTCGCAATGTGGATTTCCAGGTTCTTGTAGCTTACCTATAAAGAAAAACTCAAAAGATGAATATATATCAATAAAATGGAACGAAGATACCACATATATCACAAAGATTGCATTAATTGAATTCTAAAGACTTTGAGTTACAGAGACAATATACCATTATCCATCTAGAAAAAAATGATCGAACAGTAATCAGTTCAAGCCATTTACCATTTTCTCAGCAACTAAATCTACATTATGTATACGAAAGATCGGTTGATGACTATTCACATAAATTAGCAATCACCGTAGATGCCCCTGCCCGGTGATCTGTTAAATGAGCTACTGGTGGGGATGAAGAAATTGGATCTACAAAATTGTACCACTACTTAAAATGACTCATTATGGAGGAATGCTACCATTCTCAGCAGTTAAATGAAAATCTACATAAACTACAAAAGCACGGAACAATCCGGATTAAACTTCCTCAAAGATGAAATCAAATAGGAGTTAAGAGCCAAAATTGATTGAATAGATTTAGTTTCATTCAATCCCTTCCAATCCCCAAAACAAATAATATATCTTAGCATGTACCAT
>JAOYMZ010000577.1:0-10056 GCA_025802335.1 Pinguicula primuliflora | reverse complement strand
CCTTGCAATCTATACAGCTAAAGCATTTCTTGCCATTGTTCTTTAGAGCTTCTTTATATATCTGCAGGTGTAGTTGACCAACATGTTGGATGCTGTTCAAGGATCAGAAATTAAGATGGTCGAAATGTCTGCACTCAACCACCTCATGTCCACTCATGTTTTGCATCAGGCCCAACAGATAGAACATTTATATGAGCAGGTACATAATCATAGTTGTTTAAACTCAATCGTTCGTATTCATCGAGGTTAAAAGATAATACTGGATTCACATCAAATTCCACGCATCTAGTCCATGGCGCCATTTGATGATTTATGCTATTATTATGGGGTAACTAATGCATCATTACAAGTGAACTTATCTGAACAATTAGCTCATGATGTCATGCTGTGTTGCTCAGTTTTATACTAGAATCTGATTACTCCCACTCTTGAATTGTTAACAGGCGGTTGAAGCAACATACAATGTGGAGCTTGGCAATAAAGAGCTGTCTCAAGCTATACAAAGGAACAGCAGTGGCCGAACTTTTCTCTTGCTTTTTCTCATAGTCCTCACATTATCAGTTCTCTTTCTTGATTGGTATAATTGAAAACAGGAGATTCATTTTTCGAATACAGCAGGTGGATTAATTCCTGAACACTGAAACTTAATTGCATGACAAAAGTTTTGTTACATGCTACCAGTGGCGGATCCTGGAGGTCTGACTAGGGGGTGCGTTTTACATAGAGTGCAAATTCTGTGGGTCTAAATTGGGGGTGCGGGGTAGTACATGTCTAAGGGAAAAAAAATTTAAGGGGTGCAGGTGCACCCCCACGCCTCAGTTGGCTCCGCCACTGCATGCTACGTTTGCTACGAAAGGAATTTACCCTGATTACGTGGGTTGGAGATGGACGTTTTGTTGGGATTATCCTCGTAATGTCACCGAAATTGTGCAATTGGGCGACCTCCTTTGCTCCTTGCAAACGGGCTCCAGCACCCATGACAGAGGAAGATCAGTGGCATGGAATCATGACTCCGGATACAACACTAACGCAATGTATCACGTACTGATGCAACCGGAGGTGAATGTCATGGTAGATGAGCCGATCATCGCCAAACCCTGCAAAGAATTGAGGCACATTCACATGGCGATTACTCCACAACAGACCTGCCCCTTGTGTGTTGGGCAGGTCTGTTGTTGGGCTATCTGGAACAGACGTAATAAGCTGATCTTTGAGGGCATGGGTTGGGAGATAGATGAGGTGTTGGTGCAGGCCCAATTACAATTGTGGTTATTCCGGAAAAATGCCAAGAAGATAGTCACTTCTATGGGCTTTAATAAATGGTGCAGCAAGCTAAAATATTGTATGGTATGGTAGGAGCTAAAACATGTAAGTTACAATAGTTAATACAAACGTTATGAAAAAAAAATTGCATGACAAAAGTTAAATTGTATAGTAACTATCCCCTACGTGATACCTACGACCTTTACCTACCTTGTTACAACAATTGAATTCAGCTAGATGTCCTTTGCTTGCATTGCAATTACAGCGCTTTAAATATGGCAGATTTGCACCGTCACATAAATCATAGTATGTAGAAGAGGAAGTCAGACCAAGAAGAAAAATGGTTGGCCTGCAACCACTTTGCACGTTACATCTGCAGTGCAATTTTCCTTGTGTGCCATTATTCAAATCTTTGACTTCCTCCATAGCTTTTGCCCAAGTGGATTGTTGGGAAATTTCCATTAAGATGGCTAAAGAATCACCACCAAATAAGGTCGTACATCAAATTTCACACTTTGAAAGCCAAGTTCATCACACATTAAGTACACCTGTTCTTATTTCACTCAATTACGAGAATATCACATATTCAAAGGATGAGTTATGATTTTGTTTCGGATCCATAAGTAGACAAGATAACTTGAATATAGTGGGATGGAACAATTTATCTTTAGGATTGACAAAACTTTCCCGACCCGTGACAGGATGGGGTCCGACCCAACCCGTGCGCTCGTGGGTACGGGCCCTGGGTCTAGTGTTCCGGTCCGGAACCCGACCCACATTTCATTATATATATATTATTCAATTATACCTTAGTTTATTTAGGGTTTTGTATTCTCCTCTCATAATCACATTCAATCACCCAACTTATGCAGCTACAAACCTATCTTATAAAATTGTTATCTGCTCATTGATGATCAATTATCAATCATCTATTATCAATTGCCACCAATCACTAATCATATTATCTTGTTAAATAAGTAATTTGTTTGGGTATTTTTTTACTCTCAAATCTCTCAAAATCAACAAAGTACGAACTTTTTTCAATATTTATTTAAATTTTGATATTTTGCGAAATTTATTCATCTTATTTATAGAAATATTCATCAATTTTTGAAGAATTTTATTTATGTTTTGCATTATTACTCATATTTTGCACTATTAAATTTATTGATATCACCAATTTGTTGATATTTTTTATAAGTAAAAAGAATGTAGTTTTAGTGCTTTCACATACCTGAACTCGACTTTTTTTATGTTTAATGTGATTGGATTTATTCATTTTTTAGTTAATTCAAATTTTAATTGAATGACATTTTATGTATTGTTTAACTTTGTATTTGAGATGTATTAATAAGTTTTTATGACTTAACATTAGATTGGTGTATATGGTAATTTTTAAATTTGTTATGTTTATTTGACTTATTTAATTATTCTCATTTTTGTTAGTAATCTTAGATTGATGACAAAGTTTTTTTTATCAGTTTTACTATTTGTAACTTATTAGGAGAAAATATCTGACCCGGAACCCATGCGTATGGGTCCGGATCGGGCCCATTCCAGAGATTGTCGGGTTGAGTGTTGGGTAAGCGCTACACGACCCGACCCGACCCACCCCATTGCCAACCATATTTATCTTGTGTTTAGTACACAAGAATATATGAGATTTTAATATTTCAGTATATAGTGAGATTTCAAAATCTAATATTAGTAGTCAGGATAATTGAATGTAAGGATTTTAAAATTTATATGAATTTACTAACTTGTCCTTTATTTTTTTATTATGTTAATAAATTTATAAAAAATTAATTTAATTTAATTTTTCCGATTTTTTCGTAAATTCTTCATCAAACGCACAAATATGAGTGTTCATATTTTTTTGCTAAATTCGAAATACATGAATCCGTCACCCGACGAGTATCATGTATTTTTTTTCGGGTTTGTATAGTAAAATTCGTATCCGAAAATATTCGGGTAATAGTTCGAATATAGAGCTAAAATTTTGAATCGAAATATCTGAAATCAAACATCTTAATAGATTAAATAAATAATAAGTTTAATTTTAGGTAGAAACACTAATAAAAGTTTTGAGAAAAAAATACTACAAAATAAAAAAATCTGAAAAAATTCATATGTATAACAAATATAAAAAAAATTATTTATAATTAGTTTTTGGGTATCATTCCAAGCCAAAATTTATAATTTTTTATAATTACTTCAATAGTTTTTTAAGAGAGTGATAAATTAATAATTTTAACAAGAAATTTAAATCATCCCACTAAACGTCTGTTTTGCGTATAAGTACTAGTACTTTTTCTAGTACTTCTACCATTTCTTCTTATTTTTAGAATATGTGGTGTTTTGCGCAAATGCTTAAAAATAATAATTTAAAATTATAATATAATAGAATTATCGTAGATTACAAAAATAGCTTTCGTTTAACCATTTAAATTCAATTTTGTTTTATGAAAAAAACATAATGTCTTCTTTTTTATGAACATTAGGAATCTAGATTTCCCCACAGATGACGACCGATTCCATTAATCCTAATATAACAGATGATGAATTTTAATATAACAGATGATAAATTTTAGACAAATGTTATAAAATCTGGACAAATGTTATAACAGATGACGAATATTATGAATCTGGACAAATGTTATAAAATTCTAATATAATAGATGATGAGTTTTGAGAAACGGGAGGAAAAAACATGAATCTGCGAATCAATTTGCCTTGTGGAGGAGAAATTCTAACTGATGGTTGATTGTAGTAACTCATTTAACGAGAGGAAAAAAATGTCGAAGATAAGATTTGCAGAGAAGATTGAAGGGCAATACTGTCATAAATTTATATTTAGTTTGATATTATTACAAAAGTGTCATGCTTATTTTTTAGAAGGAAAAAAGCATGTCATGAGTTGCTTATTTTTAAAAAGAGAGGGGGTGTAAAAAAAAGCACAAACACTAGTACTTGTATTACACAAAATACTTATTTTATTTTAAAAGGTGATTATAAGCACAATTAGAATCAAAAGCACCTCGCGCAAAATAGGCATTTAATCACAATATTTTAAACCAGAAACATTATCTCATATTATCTCACATTATCTCTAATCAAATGAGAAAATGTGGGAAAATATTTCCATATCCAAACCTCTTACAAAACAAAGGATTTAATAGATAATTTTAAAAAAATTTACTAAATCTTTGTTACTAAAGGAACCATTCTGTGTAATTTTTCAAGATTATTGTTTAATACAATGCCAATTTCATCGATGTTTAGACACATCAAAGGAAAAACTCTATATTCTAAAATATTAATAGATAATTGCGTTACTGGAAGGAAAAAATTCAACAAAATTAACAGCGATTAAATTCAACGAACATAACAATTCCCATCTTTTGTCCACACATGATCTTGGTTCCTCAAAGTAAATACACACAATGTATCATAAATACATTCAAATAAAAAAGTGACTCAATTTTCGACTTGATAGCATCCTAAAATCTATCAATTGGGAAGTAAAAGATTTTGCAGGCAGAAATATGGGCCATCATCCATGGACTTGAACGCTTGATATAATTCATCGTGTGGATGAACAGGAGAGTATGTCGCCCCTTATCATACGCATTAACAATCTCAGTAAGAAGTTTTTATATGTCAGATTCTATTATTTACCACGTGAACAAAATGAAGATGCAGATATGCTAGCTTAAGAAGAGTTTACAGGAAACAGATTTTGGCATCAAGTTTTATATTGATCATAATGATCTGTTCCTGAGTCGTCTGCCTGATCTTGATCAAGGCACTGATGCATTAAACTCAGCTGGTTCTGGTTTGATACAGCAGCTACCCAGTAGCAGTAGTACTTTTGTTTTTGATCCGCCTTGAAGGGCATGTGATATGTTCTCTTTCCTGTCGCTTTCCAACTTTGTAAAATTCTGACTATGCCTCTATAAAAAAAATCTATCAATTGGGATCAACGTATAGGATAGGGGCATAGCAAAGGAATTTGGGCATTGCAAAGGAATTTTTATATAGTCGACGAACAATTCAGTACATTGCTATATGTGGGGCTCACGTGAACATATTTTTTTCGTGAGCTATATGACTTCAAAGACCAAGCTCCCATAAATACTAGCTATAAAAAAATAGCTCGTAATAATCAATATTAATCCTCCAATCAATACATACTCTATGAACATGAATAAAAAAAAAAGTCAACTCCCGCTACATTGCACATTTTGCAGGACACCCACTTCCAGATCCAATTTTTCTAACAAGATATTCGGAAATTGGTTTTCGATTATTGAAATAAGGATAATTATTGGACAAAATCAGGGTATCTCGTTAGAAAACAAATTCTCCGTCGGTCATTCACAAGACAACGCAACCACTCCTCCTCCACCACCCCCAACCACGGCCGGCATTTGCTGTCTCTGTATTTCAACAGCAGTGCATATAGAAGCAAATTCGCAATTCGGTTAGGAGGTTTTGCGTTGAGATTTTTTCCATAATTATTCATTGGGTTTTTTAGATTACTCTTGAATCTGGGTCAGTTGAGTCCAGCACGAATGCTCCTGAGATCCATTCCAGATCTGCTCGGATTTTCCAATCACAGTCAATAGAGTTTCAAGCAGCATCCGGTGTTTTTCAATTGTTATTTCTAGGTTTTCTGTTTGTTAATTTTTGGAACGATGTCGGCTACAAAACCCCCCGGCCGGTTTTTCACGATCGGTTTGGTGGCGTCGTGGTATTCATCTAACATCGGAGTTTTGCTGCTGAACAAGTATTTATTGAGCAATTACGGGTTCAAGTACCCGATTTTCTTGACGATGTGCCACATGACGGCATGCTCGTTGCTGAGCTACATCGCTATCGCGTGGATGAAGATTGTTCCGATGCAGACAATAAAATCTACGAAGCAGTTCATGAAAATTTCGGCACTTAGCATGATCTTCTGTTTTTCGGTTGTTAGCGGGAATATCTCTCTCAAGTACTTGCCCGTGAGCTTTAATCAGGCCATTGGAGCCACGACGCCCTTCTTTACTGCAGTTTTTGCTTATTTTATGACCCTCAAGAGGGAGGCGTGGCTAACTTACTTGACTTTGGTCCCCGTGGTTACTGGAGTGATCATTGCTAGTGGGGTATGTGTGATTCTTTTTAGTCGATGTTTTAATTAGGATCAATATCAGTTTGCATATTGTGCTTCTCTTTAAGTTCTTATCCGTGAAGTATGATAATTTTGTTTTATCATCTGGTGTTTTTGTTCCTTTTCGCTTGCTGCTAACTACGTTTAGTTTGTTAGGATTATGAATTTAGGTTTAGTTGAGTGAACAATGGGTGTGCACTTCGCGAAATATGTACGGCCGGCTAAAAGTTCATCTTTGTTATGAGATTCGGGTACTTACACTGCTGTTAACATGGTGTCATATTGCTTCTTAAAATTCTTGGGATTACTGAATTTAGCTATGATAGAAGCTTGAGCTTGTGCTATAACTTACAGAGATCAGTTTTCTGGATTTTCTGAACTCATTTTCCACATATATTTACCTGATCTGGATTGTATATCTGGGAGTCGTACAGTTCTCATCTATTCTCCTATTAAGCTGAGACGAATTTAGTTAAACCTACCTCTTTACATATGCTTTGAGTTTGGATACTATACCGATTTTACTTTTAAACGATGGTCTTTTGTTTATTGTCAGGGTGAGCCTAGTTTCCATTTGTATGGATTTATCATGTGCATCAGTGCAACAGCTGCCAGGGCACTCAAATCAGTGATTCAAGGCATTCTGCTTTCTTCGGATGGGTAATAGTTCTATCCCTAGTTAGCCCTTTCGTAATTGCTTTTTCTCATGCAATATCCATGTCACACTGATATTCTACTATCTTTATTGAAGGGAAAAACTGAATTCTATGAATCTACTCCTCTACATGGCTCCTGTAGCTGTAGTACTCCTACTTCCTGCCACACTCTTGATGGAAGATAATGTTGTCGGTATCACATTAGCCCTAGCAAGGAAAGATACCGGGATTATTTGGTTACTGCTGTTCAATTCCTCGCTTGCATATTTTGTAAATCTAACCAATTTTTTGGTCACAAAGCACACCAGTGCTCTGACCCTCCAGGTACTGCACCCCATACCAACATCTCCTCTGTATGTTTGTAGTTATGTCATATCGTATTTTGGTAACTGACATGATCTTTGGGCATTTTTAGGTCCTAGGAAATGCTAAAGGGGCAGTGGCAGTAGTAGTCTCCATAATGATTTTCAGGAACCCTGTCTCTGTGACAGGGATGCTGGGATATGCTCTGACGGTTATGGGTGTTATCCTCTACAGCGAAGCCAAGAAACGTGCTAAACTGAATATATAACCGTGGAAGGGGAAGGGGGCATTGCGCGATACTCATGTATTTCCTTTCCTGTAATATGTATAGAGGACCAACAGTCTAATTGGACCCAAGTAATGTGCTCAAGCAATTGGTATACCTATTCTTTTTACAGGAAGCTTTGAACAGAGACTTAGGAAGTCCACCAACAAACAAATACTCCATAGTTTTTGGTATTGAGTTGCGAAGAAATACATTTTGTCGTTGACTTTGTATTCTTTATAGCTAAGGACACAGTGCAGTCTGCCTATCATGCTGCTATAGTTTGTTCACAATATTTTGACTTGAGGTGATTAGTGGAAGACACATTGTGGCTTGTGCCATGCTCCTGTTACATAACTTATGATCAGTCTACAGGGGACTCCATGTTGGTTTATATTTTTTTTATACATCTGTCTAATGCAGGGAGCAGTTTAGTGTTTGTACAAGCAGGTCATGATCAAGATGATACAGGTACCAGCAAAGAACTCCATGCTTTGGAGTATAAACTCCAAGATGTGGGTGCAATGCAACCCTGGTTCAAGTTGCAATATTGGTCATGAATTTTGATTCGAAAATTTTTGGGTTAAACTTGTTATATTTAAGCTTTTAGTTTTGTAAGCATATAGAAAATTTGTACAAATTTTCTCTACCAATCGTTTTTTCTTAATTTACAGAATTTGTAAGCATAAAAATGAACTCCAATTTCTTTTCGCGATCAATTTTTTCTTCTAACCACTAAAAACTTGAAATCCACCAAACTTCAACGAAGATAAAAACTTCCAAATATGCATGCTTATATTTCAACATGCTATCATCAATGGCTCACAAAGTTGTTTATACAATTCTAATTTCTAGCCCAAAATCCCAAACAGTAACCCATCTATTTCATTTTTCATGCACCTTCATAAACTCACTCCCATGTATGTGGCATTCAAATCCATCAAACTTCAATGCGCATAAAACTTCTAATTCTGCATGCATATATTTCAATCACTCACAAAGTTGTCATACAATTCTAGCCCAAAATCCCAAACAGTAGCATCACATAAGCAAGAATCATCATCATCCCCACAAAATCCAATCCAAAACCACTTACCAAAACCCTTATTGCACCGGAGAAATTAACATTGTACTTCATTGTCATGTTGGGATACATAATTCCCCAGTGATAATCAGCAGTCCTTGTCCTTCCAGTTGCAGAAACAGCAGTAGTATTCGGATCATCAAACAATTCATAAATGTATGCTTCAGCCAATCCTTCTTTCCTCAACGGAGTCCCCACACCTGATTTCAAATGTTTCACCAGACCTTTCAAGTACATCTCGGCGTAGTTTCCAGAAGCATGAACCTCCGATTCACTCGGCCAACCGGTCTCCGTCACGATTACAGGAACATTCTCCTGACCGGCAACTGCCATGGCGGCTATGACGGCGTCAGCCATCATGTCGAACAGATTGCGGTACCGCACGCCCGTGACGACGTCGTCCCTGAAATTTAACGGATGTTCTTGGAAGAGAAGGTATCCGAGCGGGATCTCGGAGTTCAATCTGTAGATGCTGTAGGGATAGAGATTCACGAGGAATGAGGAATTTGATTCGGCAAGGAAGCGGAGAAGCGGACGGATTATTAGAGAGCCGATTGGTTCCTGGTACTCTGCGGCGGAGGGAGGGAACGACGACGTCATGATGTTGACGAACGAGAGAGTGGTGGATACTGAAATCGTACGGATGCTGTGGTCGCGGAGTGAGTCCCGGAGGTTGCGCAGAGCAGGGAGGAGGGAGGTGGAGGGGTCACGGCCGCCGCCGCCTTCACCGGCGGTGATAACGTCATTTCCGATGGATATCATCGAAATGCGTGTCCGCGGATGGTAGGGGAGCACGTAGGTGTACAGCCACAGGTCGGGACCGGAGCGATTGCCGGCAAAGGAGGGGACGAGGTAGTTGGGGACGGTGAGCAGTAGAGTGATGTTGGTGTACGCGAAGGCGCGTATGGCGGCTGGTGTCGGATCTAGCATGCGCACGGCGGAGATACGGAGGCTCTGTAAAGTGGATGCGACATGCTCCGGGGGTGGGAGGTTGGGATTCGAAGGATTGTAGGTTACCCCGACGGCGGTAGCAGAGTTAGCGGCGGAGGGGAGAAATAGGAGGAAGATGATTGCGGCAGCGCAGATACGGGCGAGAGAAGACATTTCACCGGAATCATGAAACTGTGCGGAGAGAAAGTGTGAGTGGGGTCCTGTAGCAGAAGCGGTTATATGGCGGGGATATTTGCGTGAGCTGGAGGTGGCGATATTCTGCCATTCCGTACGGCCGTCGGAGAGAATTTTATCCGCTGTGCTAGGGTTCACGAGATGTGCTGGAATAGGAGAATGAATATACCCACGTGGCATTTTAAATTCTACTCCTTTTATTATGGAT
>JAOYMZ010000576.1:0-10057 GCA_025802335.1 Pinguicula primuliflora | reverse complement strand
ATTGACCGTTGAATCTGTGCTTCAATGGCCGAGATCATTTCATTTAAATTTTAAGTGAAATGATCTCGATCGTTGAAGCACAGATCCAACGGCCAATAATAGATTTCGGCAAATTCGACACCATAGATTCGGCACCGAAAAAAAAATTCAGAGATTCTTACGGAAGGATGACATCTTATACATGCAACTTGGAGAGGTAGGGAGTTGACTACTAAAGTTTGAACGGAAGGCTGGCAAATCCTTTTCACCAAATTGTATGATTGATCAAATGTGGAAAATTCATGCTTTGATCAAATGTTCTATTTACTTAAGTACTTAGAAAGTAATTTGTGCTGATAACGTGTTGTAATCTTAAGAATTCTCTAGAGAAAAGGAGAAGAAGAAGCGTGAAAGTGTGTTCTTTATTATTCTTTGTAATCCTCTTTATATAGAGGTAAGGACCGGCGGTTATAGAAGTCTTATCCTTATAAAACTGTTCCAATCACTATATTTATAATAAAATACAATATTTCAAGTCGATTTTGATTTTATTTGTACTTCTCCAGGCTTAAATGTATTATAGCACAAAACCCAATCTTTTTTTTTGTGGGGACGAATAGGGCTTTGGAAAATCACAACCCAACAGAGAATCAAATATGGATCTGCAACCACACTAGAACATTGCAAATTACATCCAGCAGAGGAGTTTTATACCGCACAAAAATTGTGCAATAAAAACACACTAAACTGGTAATGCTATGACGGCGAAAAAATCTAAAACCTTATTTAAATGTTATAAACCCAAGAGTTAAATATAAACCCAAGGGCTAAATCCTATAAACCCAAGGGTTAAACCCTATAAACCCAAGGGCTAAACTTTTTATTGCGTTTTTAGTGCACTAATTTTGTGCTGTATAGAATTTTCCCATCCAGCATAACAATCATCATATAAGGGCATCATCAACTCAGCCAACTGATAAAAAAAAGACAAACATTTTGGATTGTTCAAATGAAAAGATAGAGAGACGTTAGCGTTACGGATTGAGCATGTGTTTTAGCCTTCAAGAGAACTCTGTACTCTGTAGCTCGCAATTCGCATTTCGAGAGATTTGAAAATATAAGAAAAAAATAGATGTGTCAATCATCACAACCACACGTTTTGCTACGTATTTAATTCTTTTATTTTATTTGTGGTTGTAATTTTTACATATTATAATATCAATAAATAATGTCAATAAAATAAATACAAATAGCATTTTTCAAAAAGGAAGTCTTGAAGAAGAATGTGGAGGCTGGGGCAAATGGCCCGCCTCCCAAGTCCCAACACCGGTAGCATTTGAGCTAATGCTATTCAATTCAATTAATGAAACTGGAGGTTGGGGCAAATGGCCCGCCTCTCAAGTCCCAGCACGTGGTAGCATTTGGGCTAATGCTATTCAATTCATTATTGGGACATACAACACCCAATTTCATCCCGTAAGAAAACTCAAGATTATTATTTAAGGATTGACTAAAATATTCATGTAAAGGGTAAAAAAGAATTAGAAAATTGTTCCTGGACTATCCTTAAGCTAGACCAAAAAGGACCGCGAGCTGGAGTCTGGGTCCGACTAAGCGTCATTGGTTTTAAGTTTAGTTCAACTACAGCCCAAACTTTCTTATAGTAATATTTTGTTTCTTTGAATGTTTATATTGTGGAAATGTTGGCTAAGTGCACATGCATAAGATTACATATTCTGTTCGAGAAGGCTATCACGCTTTATTCGAATACTTGCTTAAGTTGCTTATATAGACACTTATTCAGACGTAGGCCGCTTATGCGGTGGGCGCATCCTAACTGGCCAAGGATCGCCTAGAGCTTTTTAGGACACTGATAATATGCCATTTTTGTCCAAAATCTTAATGATGAAAAAATAAAAAAAAATCTAAATCCAAAATAATTTTAAGTATTATTCTATTTATTTGTAAGATTACTAAACATTTTATTTGTCCAATTACTTGTCATTAAGGACCCTGGCCATATTTGTGGAGTAACAAGGAATTTTTGGAGCAAAATATATACATGGTTACGTATACCTGATACAGTCTCCCAGCCAGTGGCGAATCAGGGCGTTGACAGCCTCCAATTACGCATGCAAATGCAAAATTCGCCATGGACAGCACGCCAATGGAATGCTATGTGGCAAATTGCCTCATGGCAACTCTGGAAACGCCGAAACAAGATGATATTCCAGCAAGACTTATGGCAAGAAAATGAAACAATCGAGAGTGTAAAAATTCAATCTTGGCTTATATTCCAACACAAGCTCCTACTCAATCCGGCATACTCATACAACGAATGGTGTCGAGAGCCACATTTATGCCTAAGGCAGGGGAGTTCTTCATCGGGATGATGGAATTCATTCAGCAGGAAGGAAGAGGCCGAATAATGCGAAATTCATCGATTTAGAAATCTGCCGGCATTTTGGGAATTCGATAGACATCTGTATGTCATGAGGGCATAATTGTAAATAGTGTGTAAATACATATTTTTATCCATAAAAAAGTATTACCTATCAAAGAAATCATTATCTTGATAATGATGTCATAGGACTAAAAAATGACATCATTATCTTGGTGATTTATTGTTTTTCAGCATCACGTTTGCGGAAAGATGTTGAACTTTTGTTGGTGAGTAAATTAGATCACAAAACTGAAACTTTGAGGTGGTCCGCCTATATTATGAGATGTAGCATGTTAGCCTTCTTCCTACTGTTGAACAACAATGCTCAATCGATGAGGATGATGCTTCAGTTCCTTAAGAAGTTGTAAACAATCTATACTGTCAAAGCTACAGTATGGTCATGCTCTCAGTTTCACAGTTTTTTCTACTACCGAAAGAACGAATGACTGGTCCCTAAAATTAATCTGGGTTGTCGAATTTTCATCCGGACATCGATTTAAAAACCAAAATTAATTCGAAAAAGGAATCCAATACGTCCAAACAGCGTCTCTGCTCTGGTTTTGTTGAGTACATCACCGCCGAACAAAAGTAGGGTGATACGTTGTTGGTTGTGCCAGAGGGATTTTTGGCAGTCAATCTTGAAAACTGAGGCATCCATTAAAATTCTAAACGAATTTTTTTCGGTGCCGAACTTATGGTACCGGAAAAAAGAGAGGAGAGAGTCAACATCTCGATCAAAACCAGGAAGATCCGAATTGCGGGCCTCTCATCAATACGATTGCAATTAGGGCGCTATATCCGCCAAAACCAACGAATTGCGAGTGCCCAGCCCAGTTCTTACAAATTATCCATCAATCTTTGGTGTAAAATTGATTTCGATCATATAAATTGATGGTGCAATTTTCATGGGTTGATTGGTGTGTGGAATTAAACATCACATTTTGCGGTCTCTTCGTGATGCCGTTTGAAGACGGTTGTGTGGACTCCTTTTTGGAATTTATTTTGGTTGGCATGAATTACTTTTCTGGAGGGAGTCATTTTTATTCTAGAGCATCCCTTATGAAGCAGAAAAAACTCCTTAGTTTCATGCTATATCTCAATTTCATTTCATTCATACGAATGAATATTGTCACTGTTAGTCAAGAGGATAAATTGGGGACAAGTGTGTAGGAGAAGGTAGGATATGTAGGTGAGAAGTCAAAAAGAAAATGGATTGCAACTACTAATATGCCAAAACCATTTATCTCATGTATTATTGCATGCCTATGTATATAAATAATGCGTATATATCTATGAAACATGAAAGATAAAAGTACAAGTGAAAGATAAAAGTACAAGTGAAAGATAAAAGTATAAGTGAAAGAGAAAATTTTCTTATTTTCTTCTTTTGCTTAATAATTTTCTCTCCAAATCGGGTTTCATTATGGTATCTGAGTTGGGAAATTGATCCCACAAGTTTGTTATCTACCGGAGAGAGGGACAATGGCAAAAACGGCTGCACTCCCGGAGGCAGCCAGAATTCTGGGTGAACAATTGGCAACCATGATGCAACAGAGGGACAACCAACTAGTTCCGACCGAGGGTCAATCCGGCAGCGAGTACAAAACCGATGTAGTTCTTGATGCGCAGTTAGACAATCAAAACTACACGGTGTGGAAGTGACTTTGGGAAGCATTGAGATGCCCATTGGTGGCAGATGGTGAATCAACCACATCACGGGAGAGCCCTCGCCACCAAAAGAAGGTGAACCCGAGTACCAATCTTGATGGGAGAAGGACCTACAGGTATATGAGTGGATTACAAAAAATATTGATCGCAGCATACAGAGTTAGTATCTACACTTTCCAATAGCACGTGAACTCTGGAAAGGTTTAGCCAAAACTTATCAATCCGGCGAGGATAATCTCCAGATCTATGCTCTTACAACCAAAGTCGATAATCTAAAGCAGGGGGGATGCCAATCGAAGAGTACTATAGTGTGAGTAAAAATTTGTGGATGGAAGTGGATCGGATGCGCCCTAATCCAATGATCGAACCCAGTGATATACTGAGATTTAATGAATTGCAGGAAGAAAATTGCCTATTCAAATTCCTATCCAGACTCGATGATGTATTCGATGCTATAGTACGAGATATTCTCAGGGAACGACGATTACCAGACATAGATGAAGCTTATGGTATTATCCGACAGGAGGCGGTGTGATGGCATATACATGGGCCCGGTCAGAACCCAGCCCTGTGTCCAAACTCTGGGCCAGGCATCGTGTCGGGTCTGACTCTTTAGAAAGTGGATGCCGAAACTAGGTCAGGCGAAAGTGGGCTGACTTATGACCACAAACCTAAATCTAGGGTTAGGTCAACCCATGACATTGGAGCAACACACTACAGGGCAGGAAATTACAGTGCACGACACGGATCAGATCCGATGCAGCACCCCATCGCCGCTGGCCGCTAACCCTAGCGGAACACCATCACACAACTGGTCAGAATTACCCAATTCTAGGTTGCACTCATCCTTCCGGCAGGAGACACGTTACTGCTATAATTGTGGAATCCAGGGGCATCTCCGGCGAGATTGCTACCATGCTAGCGGCAACAGCCGATGAGGCCATGGGTGGAGACTACCGATCACCAGCATGGCAACTAGCCGAACAGAGCAACTATTGTCATGGAGAGGGGCTAGAGGAGGAGACTGATGCCAAATCTATTGCAGCAGTCGACGGTGCTGGGCGATGGCCCGACAGTGACTACCACTACAGCCAGCAACTGAATTCACAGTATAGAAATTCGGAGAAGAGACCGATGAGTGGGAGCGGAAAAGTCGCGTCGAGATGTGTAGAGAATACATCACAACGTGGCGAGAGTAAATTGGCATCTAGAGGTAAAATTGGGCCGTGTATATTAACTAACAGACCTAGTGTTTGCTGTGCACCAGGAAGAAAATGTGTTGGGCCTCGGTTTTATTCTTTTGAGCAGGAGCCCATTCAGAAAATTGAATCCCAATCTGGGCCAACTGATGGGACAAAATTAGGGGCTACATCTGCGAAAAATGCGTCGAAATATTTCGCAGATGGATGAAGTCTCGTATTCATTATTGAGCTCAAGTCATAAATTGGAGAGATGGATTTTTGACTGTGGAGCGACCGATAAAGTTACTTATGATGCATCAGATATTAGCCTTGTGTAGGTTCCAAAGAAGAAAATTATCCAGACGACGAACGAAGAACTATTGTGAGTAACAAAAACTTGGACAATTGAGATAACTCCTACATTGAAGTTATCTAATTGCCTCCTTGTGCCTCATTGCCTCATAAATTCCTATCTATTAGTCATGTGACGAAAGAACTTAATTGAACTATCCTGACGTATCCGTCTTTTTGTGTATTGTAGGATATCTGGACGATGAAGATCATTAGGTGTGATACTGAACGTGATGGGTTGTACTACGTGGATGAAGTGAATTCTACTGGGAGCTCTCTAGCAGTTTCTTCAGATCAGAAGGCATGGTTGTGGCATCGTCGTGTAGGTCACCCGTCTGATGGTTATCTTAAAAAATTATTCCTTAGACTTTTGTGCTTTCCTATTCAGTGTGATTCATGTGCACTTGCTAAGACTCGTCGTACTTCATTCTCTCGTTCTGAAATTCCATTTGAACTAGTGCATTCTGATGTTTGGGAACATGCTCCCATTAATGTAGGAAATGGATTTCATTTTTATGTCTTATTTTGTGATGACTACACCCGAATGTGTTGGGTCTATTTTTTTAAACAAAAATCCAAAATATTTGACAAATTCCTTCAATTTCACCATATGATATCTACTCAATTTGTGGTTGTGGTGAAGGTTGTTCGTACTGGTAATGGGGGGATTTGTTAATCATTCGTTGTCTTAATATTTCTCTGAGCGAGGTTTAGTCAATCAGACCGCTTGTCCCTATACTCTTGAACATAATGGCATGGCAGGGAGGAAAAATCTAATCCTTTTAGAGATCACTAGGACCCTTATGTTTGATTCCACTATCCCTCAATATTTTTGGCCTGAAGCAGTTGTTACTGCCACATATTTGGCAAATCGTCCCCCAACGAAGGTGTTGAAGTTACAAATCCCATGGAAGTTTAGTCGTCCCATACTAAAGTGTCGTCCTCTCTTACTATCTTTCCTTGTGTATTTGGGTGTTCGGTCTTTGTTCACATCCCCAAGGTAAATCACACTAAACTGGAAGCTTGTGCTCTTAAGTGTGTCTTTGTGGGATATGGGCTTAATCAGAAGGGATATCGATGTTACGATCTAATCTCTAAACAAATTTTTACCACTCTTCATTGTGATTTTGTGGAGTCAGAATTCTTTTATCGTTCGATCCCATCTAGTGCTCAAGGGGAGATCAGGGTGGATGACTCACTAGATTGGATCTCTCTATTACTTATGGTTGTTTCACCTGCGGCTCTTTCTCATCAAGTACAACCCACATCACCACCACCCACTGATGCTTCTACCCCGGATATCGAGGTACATACTGATAAGGTTATTGATTTATCATCCTGCTCTGATGTCTCTGGTGAGTGTGTGCAGCCTAGAATGCAGGAGGTTTTTACTCCCAACGAACCTACTCTAGTTCTGCCTCCGAGGAGTACTAGAGGAATTGCAGCACGGCAGTACTCACCTGATCATATCCCTGGCGAGAAGAGATATCTTGTAGCTAGTCTGTTCAGGAGGAGAGAGTCTGAGTCCGCCAAGACCTTTGTGGCAGTACTGTATAGTGAGTAGGTACCAAAGAACGTAGATGAGGCGATGGCCATTCCTTAATGGAGGACAACTACGGAGACAAATATGCAAGCTTTGAGATAGAACCATACATGGGACAAGAGACGCTTACCACCCGGGTTCTCACGCAATTTTCGAGCAGAAGAGGTGTGCAAATTGTAAAAGTCCCCGTATGGATTGAAGCAGTCCTCTCGGGCATGGTTTGGGCATTTTACGATTGGCATGCGATAATATGGATATGAGCAAGGAAATTCTAATCATACTTTGTTCATAAAAAGGAAGGAGAGAACATAACTTGTTTGTTGATCTATGTTGTGTTAGTTTTATAATTCTAAAAGTGATCTTTTGTTGATTACTTTTATGTTATGTTTATGAATTGAAGGTATATTTGTTATATATGCCATTTTGTTTCATGAATTTGATGTTTATAGAAGTGTTCAAGAAGATGTTTTTGGCCTTAAATCGTAGAACTCTATATTATAACAAACATGAAACTCTAATGTGTTTACAATCGTGGTAAACTAGCATGGACCACTAGTATACCGTGAAAGATTATCGTGTTGGTTAAAGTACGTTGTAGTTCTTCAAACATTGATAAAGGATTATTATTTAAGACACGAGTGTATGAGTGGATTCATACATTGAACATGACCCAACAGGTGAAAGTATTATATGGATTGTGTTCGTGTCATTAATGCTTTCACTGTGTCTATAAATTCTAACATATGAGACTATATCTTTTCACATGATAAGTGTATAACGTAATTACTATTCAAAGTTGCTTTATAATATGTAATGATAAAGGTAGTAGTTCTTTATATACAGATTATAATGAAAAGAGTATAGGTCAATAATGTCATTGTCCCTCATTGGTAATCAGTGATGATGTTACTGTGCCCCTTGATAGAGTAGAATTGTAAATGCATGCAATATAGTTGAGGTGATACCAATTATATATTTACACTTTACTCAAAGAGACCAAGAAATGAATGCAATGCAAAGATGACACAACCCCACTTTGCATGCTATTCACAACATCATGAGATAAATAATGAACACAAGTAATATTAATCATAATATTATTATAGGATTGTGTTTTGTAAAATTGTTACATCATATATGTATTGGTTGGGTAACTATAATGTGCAGTTAGAGTACCGCTTGTAGTTTATGGCTGTAAAAACGTCATTACCAATCCAATCCAAATCCTCGATACAGGTCTTACCCACTGAACGAGAAACAAGATTAAGGATTTTATATACTTCTTGCAAGACGTGTGTAATTTCATATGATGAAGTAATTAAACAAATGAGATAAGATGACAAACTAAGATGTTACATGTTGTAATATTTAATTATAAAATCATAGCTCTTTCGTACATCAATTGGAATTTTTCTAATTTGGAATTGGTTCATGGACTATGAGTTTGATTAGTAATGGGCTTGACATATTTCATAAGCCCATTATGGTTGTTTTAATAACCAAAGTCCATGAAGAGGAAAGGATAAAGAAGGCTTAATTGCATGACATGTGTAAAGTGTAAAAACACATATCTTGTGATAAGTATAAGTGTTTATTCATTCCTTAATGAGGAAGACAACCTTATTAACGTGGGTTGAAGAAAAAGAACATCTTTATCTTATGAGAAAAAGTGAGAAGAAATAATTCCAAGAGATTTGTGAAAGAGATCAAGCTAGATGATCTCTAGCAAGATCTACATCTAGTTTTTGTTTTGTGTTCAAGGTGAATCTTGAGGTATAAGGTTAGTTTGAGGTGAGAACTCAAACTTAAAGTTTCTCTTTATACATTAGTATATGTGAAATGATTATGTGTTTATATAATCAGCAATGGAGAGGATCATTTGATGATTAATGATGATAAATTTTTTGAATTTTACATTTTTAATCATCTAGAAATCCCTAAAGTGGTATCAGAGCATTTGAATTCTTCATTATGCTGATTAGAACATTTTAATCATGAATTTGATGCACAAGAACTTAGTTAATCTATCTCATGTCGTGTGGTTTAAGTTTTTGAATTTTTTGTGAAATAATTTGGTAAGTTGCACTAACTTTGGATGAGAAAATTTTGTTGTTTCTTAAATTCTATCATCATGCTATGATGTAGATGGCTAGAAACTTATAAATTTGGAGTTGGTCAGATTTATAATGCATACAAAATTGGACATGAAAATGAGAAATCAATATTGACTTTCTTATTTTTGCCCAAATTGAAAGTGCAATTTAAGGAAAAGAGTTATATAGATTTTGTTGTGTTTATATGATAGTCTATGTGTTCACAATCATGTGCAAGTGAATTCATAACTTGTAGCAAAAATAATAAATCATTTTAAGGGGATTTTGATGATTTAGTGAACCACATATACTTGGGATGATAAATTTAAGTAAATGGTACGACTGTGCACATGCTTGCAATATATTATTGCATCTTGTGTTTTAATTTTGTAGTGCATACTTGAATACATTTATACATGATAGATCAAGAAGTATGATTACATGATCTATCGAACTATTATTCCATTAAGTAGTCCCATGAAAAATTAAGCATGTTTCCTTCATAGTTTATTCTACTTTGAACTGCAAATGAATTTAGCATGAGTGTCATTTCCATTTGTAGAGATCGTGGAATGTGTTAAGGTGTTTCATTTAGCCATTGATGGATGAGCCTTGTGTGTGGCACTTGGTTATTCATCTTGTGAAGATGGAGCAATCTCACTCATTGCCCAAATAAATTGTGTTTGCTTGACAAGAAATCGGATGAGTTCACATTTCTTGGGAAATATAGTTTGTTATTGAATTGATTTCTTAACAAACGACAAGAGTCATAAAGTTTGAGAATGTGCAAATATTTGCA
>JAOYMZ010000575.1:0-10057 GCA_025802335.1 Pinguicula primuliflora | reverse complement strand
CTTGTTAGGTCATGTTCAATGTATGAATCCACTCATATACTCGTGTCTTAAATGATAATCCTTTATCAACGTTTGTAGAACTACAACGTGCTTTAACCAATACAACAATCTTTTACGGTATACTAGTGTCCATGCTAGTTACCACGATTGTGAACACTTTAGAGTTTCATATTTGCTATAATATAGAGTTCTACGATTCAAGACCAAGAACATCTTCTTGAACACTTCTATAAACATCAAACTCATGGAACAAAATGTCATATAACAAATATTACATTCAATTCATAAACATAACATAAAAGTAATCAACAAAAGATCACTTTTAGAACACAAAACTAACATCAAGGCCTTGCGACATACCACCGATTGCAGCGTCATTGGTGGATGGTGTGGCATCAGCTGACAATGGTGACTCTGCAGCAGATGGGTCAAGACCAGATGGCATACCATCGGATAGGGTGGAGTCTACAATAGGAACAAATCGAGGTGAGTCGGAAAGAGATGAAGTGATAGGCGAGATATGAATACCTGAAGAGGGTAGCAAGATGGGGGAAGACTCCCTTGTCGAGGCTGTGCTATGATCCGAACCAATGACACTCGAAAAATTCTTCTCATCAAAAAATGATGTTAGGGGATATGTAAACTTGTTTAGTTAAAGGTTCAAAACATTTGTACCCTTTGTGTTGGATATTGTATCCTAAGAACACACACTTTTTACTCCGATACATAAACTTGGTGGTGTTATAGGGTCGGAGTAGAGGATAACATGCACACCCAAAGACTCAAAATGTCGAATAGTTAGGTGTTGTCCCATAGAGTAACGAGTACGGGCTTGCATAATTAAGTAGTGGTGTGGGCAATCGATTAATAATGTAGTTGGCAGTGAAAATAGCATCAGGCCAATGTGTGCGGGGATGTTTGCACGTGCCAGTAGACATAAGCTCATGTCTGCGACGTGACGATGCTTACGCTCTGTCACCCCATTCTGCTGCGATGCGTGTGGACACGAAATGCGATGCATTATGCCATGTTTAGTTAAAAACGTTTTAAATGTAGTGGACATATATTCACCACCCCAATCACTTTGAAATTGTTTGATTTTGCAAGAAAATTGATTTTCAACAAGAGCTTTAAATTCAAGAAAGCATTTAAACACATCAGATTTGCCAATAAGGGGATATAACCATGAAAACCGTTAAAAATCATCAATAAATATGACATAATAGCGACACCCAGTATTAGATGAAACTGAAGCAGTCCATACATCTAAATGAATTAAATCTAATGGAAAATGCGAGCAACGAGTAGAAGAAGAAAATGACAGTTGTGTACTTTTGCCCAGTGGACATGCATCACAGAAGTCCAAGCAACGAGATCCTGATACTGGCAAATCATTATTTTGAACTAAATGACGGACTATGGGAGTAGCTGTATGACCTAATCTTTCATGCCAATTGTTAAAGGACTCCTTCACACCAACCATACTCGTCAATGCACAATTGAGATGAGAAGAGTTTTTCAACAGGTTCACTGTATAGAGCTCATTAACACTAAGCCCCTGCAAGAGTGTCCTCTCCGTTTTATTGTCCTTCACAAAATAACTATATTTAGTTAGGATAAAGAAACAATCATTATCCCAGCAGAAATTATGAACAGATAATAATTTAGCAAAGGCATCGGGACAATGAAAAATATTGGAGAGTTTAAGAGAACCAGAGGGAGTTGGATAATGTAGTGAATCAGTGTGCTTGATTTTTTGAGATTCGCCATTACCTACAACAACCCCATTCCCTCCTGAATAATATTCCTGCAAGGAAAGAGTGGCCAAATCATTAGTAATATGATTATTTGCCCCTGAATCGGCAAACCACAATCCATTATCACAGACAGCATTAGGTTGTGCAGTCATGGCCATGAGTTCTGCAGGAGGATGTCAACCCTGAAAAGTAGGATTCATCCGATTGAAGCAATCTAGTGCAGTATGACTTTTTCCTCCACAAATCTGGCAGGCATATAAATTAGAGTTACTTGGGGCACTGCGAGAATGAGAATATGTTACCCTATTTGGACTTTCAAAAATGTGTCCAGCCCGGCCCACACTGTTAAAATAATCACCAACTTTTTCTGGGCCTCCATGTGGTCGGCCCGAACTCAAGATTGCTCCTTGGTGATTTAATTGTATGAGTTGGCCCCCTAAGTCTCCAAAATGCCGCAGTGGGCCGTGGCTGGTAGGAGGCGTTGGCCCAAGTAAACCATCCTTTTGAGGTCTCGACTGAAAATTAGATGTACCAGAGTACCGATCCTGGTGATGACGAGGGTTGAACGTCGGTGAAGGGAAACGGCTGCCACCTCCAGTACTGAATCGGTCGTGACTGTAGCTTCTACCGCACCTTCCTCCGCCGGTAAAGCGGCCGCGGCCACCACGAAAAGAGCCTCGTGCCAAAAGTGACCGAGGATTGCCATTTTCGATCGTATCCTTTGATGACCAAAGTGCGATGATGTCAGAATCAGGTACCGCCAGAATGTTAATAAGAGACTCGTAGGTAAGGAGTTCGCTTTCAAAATCGTCTATAGCAAGGGTTGAGAGCCTCCTTGCGAACGAGATGTGCGGGACAAACATTTGAAATGCGGGCGAGAGTCCTCCAGCGATATAGTCGATCAAGTCATCATCAATCACCATATGGCCTGCTGCAGACAGTTCTGCACGAAGTATTTTAGCGGATTGGAGAAAGGTAGCACAGGATTGATTACCCTGTTTGAGATTGTGCAGGCGCCTCTTGAGATTCAGTACACGGGAAGCATTCTTCGGTGAGAATCGGCGAGACAACTTGTCCCATACCGCAGCAGCGCTGGTAAGCCCGAAGGTTTCAGGAAGGATTGCAGCCGAGAGTGAGCCGTTGATTAAAGCAAGAACAAACTGGTTCTTTCTATTCCATTCACAGAATTTTGGATGTTCAGCAGCAGGGCAAGCCATGGATCCATCTGCTATAGCCATAAGACCATGGCTTTTAAGTATTGGGACAATTTGAGATATCCAGGATAGATAATTGGTGTTGTCAAGTTTGACTGATACGAATTGAGCAAGATTTAACGGGGTGAATGTCATTGTGTATGTTAATGTTGATTTGAGAGAGATGAAGGTGATGGTTTGAGACGAAAACTGAGTGTAGATTTGAGATGAAGAGGAATTTTGCAACGTTCTGAAAAATTGAGATGAATGAAGAAAATTTGAGATGAGTGGGAATTGGGAATGAGGACTGAAGTTTGAAGAATCATGGAAGCAAAATTATGGACTGAAAGATAGAGGAACAGAATTGAAGAGGCAAAGAGCAGAATTGAGGGATTGTAAAACAAAATTATGGGAAAGGAAACAGAATTTTGATTTGAGGAATTGCAGGAGGAACAGAATTGAGAAATTGCAGGAGGAACAGAATTGGAATTGTAGAGATTGATAGTTTCTGGAGCTGCAGAACTTCAGATCACAGACAGGAAACAAGGATCGTTGTAATTGCACAAGCAGATTGCTCTGATACCATGAACGAAGACTCAAATGAAGCAAAGGTATATTTTTTATTCAGTACAAATGTGTTTGTATGCTTTACAATATATATAGACATATTTTGTAGTATCATCAATGCTCAACCGTTCCTTCCTCGAGCCGTCAACTTCCTTGAGCCCATCAACTTCCTTGAGCCCATCAACTTCCTTCAGCCATGTGTAGCCTTAATTACTTTGGTCTGGTGTGGTGATATGCTGGGATCACTCTTGACTCACTTAGCCTCCATTGTTGACAATACTTTTGTCCTTAACACGAGCAAGTGCAACACCGAGCAAGGCACGGCGAGCTGGAACCGGCAAGAAAGCCTCTGGAGCTTTGCAAGGCAGCGGTACTCTCAAATTGAGATCCACGTTTCAACATGAGCAGGAGGAGAGAAGGAAGACCTTTTCTCTCCTGTCAATCCACGAAAGAGCGAAATTTCTTAAGCAAGCCATGATCGGTTCTAATTTGCAAGATTGAAGTTTTTTAATTCTATTCTTCCATTTTTTTCTCATTGCATCTGCTAGCTTCTTTTAGCTGTAGGTTAGTGAAAATCGAAGTGTTTGTGTTATTAATTGACAGGATATACGGATTCTTATTGTTAACTTTCAGTTTGGGCGTCAAACTTCATCTTGGATATCGATTTTTTTTATCATGGTCGGAAGGGCCGAAGGTGTTCGTGGGGACACTCAATTTCATGATCCATTCATCTATGCTGGCGTTCACTTGAATAAGATAGTGAATCACTCCACATTTTTATATATTGGTAAAACCTGCTCATGATTTTTAGTCCTTGCTTTGAATATAGTGGCACCATTGGTGATGGAATTGATTCACTAACACGAGCTTGAAACTTTACAGATCTCCCTGTTATGCATTTGGCTGTATTCTTCAGTTACCGTTCATTAATTGTCTTCATTTAGTGTTTTCACTAACCGAAGCATGCAACTTTGCTCATAAGACCCACAGCCTCCCGAATCGACTGGCGCCGAGGCAACATATGGTATCCTACCGATATTTTATTTATGGATCTTGATTTATGTGTTTGATTCTTCTGTGGTTTTGATTCCTTTCCTTCGTGTGTTCTGTAAGTATGGTATTAACAGTCCCTCCTGTCAGTAACAATGACAATTGTTATACATGTTGTAGGAGCATCTTGAGAGGTAGTGAGATCAGGTCATGCGTTCCCGGCTCCTGAATCTAATACATCACGAACTGTTCGGCTCCCTTTTGAGGCCACTTGATGTCAAGCCATTCCCTTCTTTGCAAAACACTCAACAATCAGAGTTCCGAACAGTCTTCTCGGTGTTCCCTAACTCAGAGACGGCAATGTAATGGTTAGGTTTGTTGGAGTCATGTAGCATCTGATAGATGTTTATGAAGTTTTTTTGCATGAACCAGTTTGTGTATTTGATTGGTATGTAGTGCGTATGGAATCGGGTGGAGCTATATTGGTGTTGCTATCCCTTCATGAATTTGATTTTGTACGGAGTGTGTATGGAATTTGATTTAAGGATAACGTTTTAAAGTTGTCACCAATGCTATACCACAAGATACATTAAACACAAAACGTATAAGACACACACATGGCAGGATACCATTCACTCATAGTGTGGTTCATACTTTATGGTATCCAATCATATTCTAACATGTATGTGTTTTATGTTTCTTGTTCTAAATATGTCTTGTGGTATAGTACTTATAGTGATACAGAGTTTGGGTTTGGGGTTGGGCGTGGACGTTGGGTGCTGGGGATTGGGTGTGGTGACTCAAAATTTTAGTTAATGTGTAGTAACTAAAATTTAATTGGGCGTGGATCTTCACATCGATTAATGTATAGTTAATTTATTAGATTATTTTTGTATTGTAGTCCTCAAACTTACAGTTCTTTCTTCGACATACAGAGATTGTATCAATCTGGCCTCACACCATCATTGCTTGTGAAAACATGCCCGATAACTTCGATTCTGGTTGCGTGGATAGCACGCTCCTCTCCTTTGTCAGCCGAACGATGGATGTTTTATCGGAAACATTTTGCCCTTACTGTACCCGGAAGTTGACAGCTGTAGATTTCGTGGTTTCCTTGTTTACAGACGATGGCTCTTCTAAAGTATTAGGCCCAGTTTATTAGGCCCAGTTTGCACAATAGTTCTGCTACTCCTATTCCTACTACTTCTTCTTCTAATTATTATTTTTAGAATGTGTAGTGTTTTGTGCAAGTTTTTAAAAAATATTTATTTAATGTTCAATTTTAATTATATATTATAAAACTATTAATAGATTAACAAAATATCGTTCATTTAACTAATTAAGGATGATAATAAGGATAATTTTATCTTTTATATAGTTTACGTGTTTGGTATAATTTCAAAATTGTAATTCTAATTTTTAGAAGGAAAAAAAATATGTCATGACATGCTTATTTTTTAGAAGATAGAAGTTTTAAAAATTAGAACAAGTAGTAGTACTTTTACTGCGCAAAATACTCATTTTTTTAAAAAAAATTATAATCTAATTATAATTTTTAAAAGCCTACGCAAAACAGGACTTTAGTATAGTGAGATTAAAATCTCACTATATCCTGTGTTTAGTAACCAAAACAGCTTAAGAAAAAATTTCCCGGTTGACTCGAAAAAATTGAAATTTGATGAATTGAGTTTACTTTCTAAACCTATGAGATTTGAGGTTAATTGAATTTTTTTTGTTAATTATACATCCCTAAAATCCTATATAATACTACGTACTAGACATCGGACTATCCCACTAAATTATATATCAGTATATCTCACTCTATCCCTACTACTAAACCTACCTTCCTCAACACTCGGTGTCTGGCTGATCTCTTTCCAAAACTCCATCCCAACCGGTCACTTGGTTTTTTCCTCGGCAACTATTATAAGCAACCAAATGACGTTATTAACTCCAGCCAATTAAGCCATGTAATGTAGCATCAACATAATCACCAATAGATAGAACTTTAGCAAAAACAGAATCCATGTCGCCAACATGAATTTGAAAGATGAAATTGATCAACGTTCGATGATGAGAAAACCCATCTCACAATAGCCACGTGCATCAATCTTTCAGATTTTGATTCACCAGCTTTTGAGTTACACCAATCAAGACAAACTCTTGCAAATTAGGGCAGTGAGTAGCAACAACAATCAAACCATCATCACTGATTCTATGCAGTTTCAATCCATCAATATGTAGCTTTCTGAGGTGCCTGAAGCCTCTCCAGATGAGCCTCCACCACTCCATCAACCCTGTCTGCCATAACTTCCAGCAACTTATTGTAGCAAACAAAAAAAAACATCTCGATATGAGACCAAGAACCAGAGAAATCTATGAGACCAAGAACCAGAGAAATCAAGTTTCAGTCTCCTTAAGTTCTCCATCATTCTCCTCTCCTCCCTGTTCCCATAGCCTTCCAGCCTCTTCATATGTCTGCTGAAATTTCTTCTGTGCTTCCTTTGCCTTGAGAGCCTGCAACTTGGAGTGATAAGCCAATCCATAACCAACCAGATTAACAGGAGTGACAGTGTCTCTGATAACTGACCACGAGAAGGCAATCTTTCACCACACCAGCAACATTCATAGTCAAAGTAGACGTCTTTCCCACAAGCAAGAACATAGCAAGATTGAGAGAAAATGCACAAAAAGAATTGGTTTCAAAGATCACATAATCGAAATGGAAGCTCAAATTCTCCCTCAAGCATCCACGGAAAGAACAAGAAGATCAAACAACAAGGTTCTACATAATAAAGAGAAGTAATAGGATTCAGCGTGATACCATTGGAAGTGAGCAAGATCTGAATGAGAACAAGCCTGGTGGCCTCAAAAGCCACAACACCCAACCAAATAAGGAAAAGCTGACAACGATCAAGTGAATGAATCCCTGAAAAAAAAAAAGAACCTAAGCCAGCTCGTCTCATATTCTTGCCAAATCTGTAACGTGGACAACAAGTTGATTGAAGAGCCATTCCTCGATCATCCAAGCAGTAACAAACAAGCTTGCCTTCCCACATTCTTAGTATAGTCCCTCCGTTTAGGTTATAATCCGGAACAAGACAATCTTTCTCATCATCTGAACTCAAGTTTCCTCATTTCCCCACTCTCTACCTGCATAGCCACCGCCGAGTAGAGCATATCAAAAATCCAGCACCGTCACTCCCTCCTTCAGCAACTTCTCTCCCTCCTCCGCTAAACCAATCCTCAAGGTCGCTGCAATCGTCCTCCTTACTGCCCCGCTGTCATCATCTTCATCATCGATCATTTCCCCGCCTAGCCCCCATCACTCGTACCCACCTCAAGGTCACTGCAAATCTTTGAATTCCTCAAAGATTGGCAGGGAAACGAAGAACAGCGTGTGTGGGTTCACGAACTGCTTGGGGCCGGAAGGGCCAGAAGAAGTCTGTGGCTCCGATACCAAATGTCAGGATTGTGAGATGACAATGTATGAACTTGTACAATGAATAAGCAAAGGCAATATGGAGGAGAAGACTTTTCTCTATCGAAAGTGAATACAGGGGCAGCTATAAATAGCTGAGAAAAATAACAGACTCTAGTGCACAAACTGCACGACCAACAATATACAAACTAACCAACTAAGCAAGTGGAATTGGTCCACTTCAGCTTAAACAATCATGCTTAAGACTCATACAAAACATAACCAAATGAAGAAAACGTGATGTTGGTGTTTGACTCTGACAGCTTATTTCTAACAGGAGCATGGGTGCAAAACGCAAACACGGGCAGTTTTTTAGAAACTTCTCTCTGTCCACAAAAAAATAAGCTACAGTAAATCAAGACATACATTTGATTAATTGGTCTTGCATGATTGAGTCCACCATTGATTGCCTGCTCCATCAATTAACCCACCACCTTCAACTGTGAGATTTTCAGCGCCATGAAAATAGAGCCATTCGGACTATTGAAACATTCGTGTATGACCCCCATCCGGGTAGCTGAATCAGAGGCTTAAACCTCGTCAACCCATATCCTGGGTAGCAGTTAAGAGCAAATAAATGCTCATTTGAAGAAAATAAATCACAGGAGAGCAGGGAAATGCATGCAAGGAAGAAGATCTAAGCTCGCCCATTCTAAGACTTCGTACTCCGCTTTTGTTTGAGGATTGAGAGATTTTAGTGATGATTAACTTAGCTACTGGAATCGTGTTCAAACTCGAATTTGGACTTTTTCGTAAGTTTTGAACAAGACAACCAATTAACCAGATAGATCCAATGCTGGCGAGAATTCTAGATTTTTAGTTCCAAAATGACCCGTATAACAAAAAAGTGACATGTTTAAATAAACTAAAAAATTAACACAGATAAATATGCATTTTTAATTTTACCCATTAACACCAAATGTTGATGGAATTTGTCCTATCATATGAAAACTTATACATAAGAGATTAAAAGTTCATATTTTGTTGATATTCCGACGATTTCATCGCCGTTAATTTCATTTCACATTTTAATTTGGGTTAATTAGTACTTGATTAGGATTTACGTTACCGAAACCGCACCTAAATATGAGGTTTTTGATCTCTTATGTATAAGCTTTCTAACGGTGTGACCAATTCCGTCAACGTGCGATACTAATATCCGAAACTGAAACATGTGTTCATTTATATGTACATGGAATCTATCCAAAACAAAAAATATATAACGAATTACATTATATTCAATTAAGTCTAATAACTTGTTTACTACATTATAAAGAGTATGGCGGTATTACTGTCTAATAACTTGTTTGATACACACATTTTTTTTGATAGGTAAGTGATTCCATTCTATTCCAAGTAAAATATTTACACAATTCAAATAAAATCCCAAAAGTGGGCACACTACAAAACTTAAAAAACATAAAAAAACACAACTGGGCCCAGCCCGCTTGGTTAGTGGGCCATTTAATACACATTTAAAAAGCCAAGTCATGTATTACAATCTCCTGGCTCATGAGATTTTAAAAAAAAGGATTGTAACCTTTTAAATGTATAATTTTCTGTAGGAATTGTAATCTGTGCGTAAAATTTCACTATTTTTTTAACTATCACCCTTAATTTTTGCTAGTATTACAATGATTTACACATGCATCAAGTAGTTGCACATGCCGCCCCGCCCATGAAAAATTTTAACAAAGTGTAACCTGCCACTTAGGCACATACCTAATTCTGCCCACAATCGGTGACATCAAACCTATCTATTCATGTATATATATTATAAAATTTTCTCTTGTAGTTTTGGTGTGGGATATAATTTGGTTGCCTTCCCTATGAACCAATTGCAACTTCTACTATCGATGAGCTTGTCGAGCCTATCACTTCTTATGTTGGCTTGTTCTGTGGCATCGGAAACTGTTGAATCGCCATCATTAATGGGGGCTGGAATATTCAGATTTATGTTAAGAGCTTCACCGATATTCAAACTCTGTTTACCAATGGCTATATTTTGCAGAAACTGAACATTGATCAAATGTGACCTCTTGTGACTTCCAACAGATAGCGCTGAAGTA